>VXBX01002341.1:158423-182669 GCA_013400415.1 Scytalopus superciliaris | reverse complement strand
TATATATATATATATATATATATTTGTGATTTAATTATATTAAAAATGTAGAGTTTGCTGAAGAAGTTACCTATAACATGAACAATAAAATCTCACACATATATTCTGCCTAGGTTTAGGCCAAAAACCAGACAGTCACTACATTCATAAAAGGTCCTTTCATAGTCTCAGAAAGAATAGAAAAGAAGGGAGAAATGTAAATCGGAAATGGAAATTGAAATTAAGTGGATATGAAACAGAAGTCATCCTCATGTCACTGTATGGATCCATATGTTTCTGGCTCTTGAACAGAGCAAGAAAGAGAAAAAGGATATAGTAGAAAAGCATATAGTAGAAAAACTGTAAACTAAAGTGATAAAGATAATCAAAGACATAGCATGGTTTCTTACATGGACTAGACAAAATGTAAAATACAATGAGGAAGATAGGCATGGAAGATCTGAGAACCAAGGCTAGTCTTGGATCTCTTATTTAATTTTTCAATCAGAGGAGTACATTTTCATTATATTTTAGAAAGATAACAGCATTTCACACATTTTCATTCCCCACAATGAGATTTCAATCAACACATAAAAATATTTTCTATCTCTACTAGTGATTTGGGAACTTTGTTGGGTTAACACTCATCATATCATTGTCTGAATAATTTTAATCTAATAGCTGTAGCTGAAAGAATATTTTAAATTAAAATTTACTTTATATTTTGCTTTTACTGTACTCACAGAAGGCTCTTAGCCTATGGTCTTTTTGCAGATTTATTGGTTTACAATCTTTTTTTTTAAATTACTGTCTTTTCTACAATTGCTTAAAAAAAGGGGAAAAAACATTTAAAATTTCTGTTGCATTCAACAGTGAGCTCAAATTACATCTTTCTCTAGAAAAATGTAAGTCTTACAATGAGGTTTCCACATCAAGCTCCCTTAGATAGTTTTCAAAACTACTGTACACATGAATTAGCACACAAAAGTACTTACATGAATGACTGAAGAATCCAAACCTAAAAAAAAAAGGACAATAAGTGATACTTGTAATGTATGGCTTGCAAAAAGAAGAGTACAGTATAGGATTTTCTGCAGAAGATCAACATCTAGTTTCTTGTCTGTGATGTTTCTCAAAGTCTCTTCAAAAGTTGAGCTTGTGTCAAGTTGCATAAATCAGCTCCAGAAAACCCTGAGTGGTGTGACTATCATTAGCTTTAAGATATAGAACAAACAGTGTCAGCTTTGTTCTGACACTTCCTAATGACTATAAAGAGAATTTTGTCTTCCTTTTCTTTCAAGCACATTCTGCCTCCTCCTCCATGCTCCATCCCTTTTCCCCCTATTAGCATTTCCTGTGATAAATCAGCCTCTGTCACTGGCCTCCTTAAAGTTCCTCAGAGGGAAAAATTCCTCTCAAAGCTGTGAAGCTAGGAGAGGTTTAATTCTATCCAATATCTCTCCTCCAAAACTTAGCTTTATCAAAATGTTTTGCAACTCACCAGCAGAAAGTCCCTGGGGGGTAGGCTATAAAGGGAATTGTTCTTCTGCAAGAAACAGGTGAAAAGCAGCAGCTAACCTTCATAAATTAATTCAAGTTGTCTTCATCAGTTTGTCTTTCTGAGTTTGGAAATGGTGAGCATTTTTAATACAGTAAAAAAAAAATTATATCATAAGTTTAAAAATATTGCAATCTTCAAGTTTAAGCCTTTTAATCAAATCAAAAACTGTAGGATGAAAGAGACAGAGGTAGAGAGTGAAACAGTTAAATAAGGGTACACATAAGCACAATTACTTCCTAAGGCTAGTTCTCTGCCATGGGTCAAGGCTGCAGCACTTAGAAGAAGGTATACCATGCAACATACACTGATGCTATTGATCACTAAAAATAAACCCAGAAATACAACACAGTAGCAAGCACAGCCTTACCAACTGGAAACAATTGTCACTGGCTCAGGATGTTTTTCTGACTGCTGTGAGACACAATTTCTTCAGCACAGTTTTATCTTGTGCTACAGTAGGTTGTCTACAGACTGCATGTGCTAAAGCATTTCAGCACTGGAAACATATGTAAAAGTTGCCAGATCAGATGCATCATTGTTTACAAGCTCAAGAGGCTCAAGAAAATGTGTCTTCTGCTCTCTAAGGCTTAGGTGGCTTTTTACAACTGCCCCCTAGTGAAGCTGTGTCAGGTAGCTTTAGGATGAATAACACAGGTGTTATTTTAAAGAATTCCCAAATCTTTGTTCGCAAAGCCTAGCCATGATGATGATATTTTAAAGAATAAGTTTGTCTGACATTGAGCAGTCAGAAATTATTAATTTTAGTATTTTCACATGGCCAACATTGTAACTGTTGAAACTACTGACTGAACTCAATTTTTCTACTCTGAATTCCATTTCTTTTCACTCTTTTGATAATATATAGCAGGCAAACACCAGAAGAGATTCACAGCTGGAGCTTTCTTCTGACCAGCATAGGACATGTGCACTCTTTGCCATGCAGTAGACTTCATAGGTCATAGGATCACAGAATCATACAATGGTTTGGTCAGGAAGGGATGTGTCTCACCCCTCTGCTGTGGGCACAATACCCTTCACTATACCAGGTAGCTCAGAGCTCCACCCAGCCTGGCCTTGACTGAAGTTTTGCAGCATTCAACATAGGGATAAAGTAGTTGATCACAGGCAAGGTTTGAATACTGTATGCATAGGTGTATTCCTCTTTACTTATTTTCTAGGTCACTTAACACATTTTACCCTGGCTTTTAATTTGGATCCATTGATTTTTAAGAGTTCTTGCAGAGTACTAAATATGTTCTTTGAACTTGCAACCTGAAATACTCCTGCTATACCTCTGTGTATGTTTATAGTCTCTCAAATAAGCACTGCTATTACAACTAGGTGTATTTCTGGGATCTCATTTATTTTTCAAAGAAATAAGTTTTGAGCTTGACCAGGCATATTCTTGAAAATAAAGAAAATAGTTGTAGGAAAGAGGAAAAGGAGATCAATAGCAGGGTAGAGGGGAAGAGAAAAAGGGAGAAAATGGTTTGAGTTCTATTTGGGGAGGTTTTTTGGGGTTTTGTTTGTTTGTTTGTTTGTTTGTTTGTTTTGGGGGGTTTTTGTTTTGTTTTGTTTTTTATATTTACAAATAAAAATATTCCAAGTTTTCATTAAAAACAAACCCCAAACAAACGCACTTTGCTTTATGTTCTGAAATACACTTTCCATATTTTAGAAAGTAAATAATCTCCTAAATAAAAATATTTGAGTGAGTCTAATTTGGTTTTTGGTAGATCAGAAAAATACATTCTTTTATATCATTTAGCCATGGAAAATGTAACTTGAGGAGAAATAAAAAGTAATTCTTCAGACAGGGCAGAGAAGGGGAAACTCAGTTATTTTCACTTGTTTGGCTGCTAGATTTTTAGGAATACTACTGTTCTGTATTCAGTCTTACCTATCTATGCTACAGACAGCATGTTTGCAAAGCAGTCTGAATTTTTTCTTCCTTTCAATTAACCCTTGTGCTGCAGGAGTTTCCAGTAATCTTTTTTCAGGTTTTCATTTAATCTTCATCTCACTCCCCATGGGATTGATATTTTTCCCCTTGTCATTACAAGTGCTTTCTGCAGCATGTCTTCTTTTGGTGAGCATGCATCTGCAAAAGCAATTTCTCACACTTTTCTGGTCAGTTTCTTGTAATTGCCTCTCTGCCTTCCCTTTCATCTTGTTTTTGGATAAAAGGTCTCTTCCTTACAAAGTCCTGGGAGCTGAGGTGGCCAGCGAGCTTCTTTTCCCCAGCAACATGGATTCTTTCTAGATCCCTTGCACTTTTCTGCATGACACGTCTCCAGAGATAGCTGCTAGTTTCAATCTGTCACTGAATGTGTGTTTTCCTTCTGCATCTGAGTGAGCAGAGAGGTTCTACTCCTGTCAGAGGGAGAGTCTTCAAGATGTAGGGGCAGCAGCATGATGGGAGGCTTCACAGAGAGCTTATTATAGATAAAAGATTTTATTAATAAAATTTTATAGCAATACAGTCATGCGTTGCAACAACAAATCTGAATATACACAATATTGTGTGAAACATACACTATTGAGATTTGTGCAATGATCTGCTGCTATCAATTTTTCCAAGCACATCAGCATCAAAAGCTCAAGTCTCAAATCTGACAGATTACACCATACAATAAGCCTTGGACAAAATCAAGAAAGTAACTAACATAAAAATCCTTTGTTTTTAAATGAGGCTCTGGCACAGTACATGAGGAAAATGCCATTAAGAAGGAATGATTCAATGAGGTCTGGGTATCGCAGTGGCAACCAGTGTTTTACTTGTGTAGGAGTGCCACACAAATCACAGCTGTCAGGTTGAAACTATATTGGGTCAGTAATTATACAAACATGAAATAATACAGGATGGGCAAACATACTCCATTTGAAACAGCAAGTCAAAGAGTGACTTTATGAAAACAAAAAAACCCAATCCATCATATTTTAAACAGAACTAATAACCCAGAAAAAATATTGAGGTAAAGCAGTGATATGGTTAAAAATTCCCACGGTTCCTACAGTGAACAACAGCACTGTTGATCTTAGTTACTGATTAAAAGAACCTCATAGAAAATGTTTTTCTGATCAAAAGTCTGGCAAATTGTGTCTGACAACACTGACTTTTTCCCTTCTATTTTTATACCTAATCTTTTCATGTTCTTTCAGTTATGCAAGAAACAACGTTGGTACTCTCTGCTCTGCAAAACATTGGGTTTTTTAAAGTGCACACCATGCACCATTTTAACCTCTGATACTGGATTTATCATTGCAATTCTGCTTTAAAGGAGATGGGGAAAAAAAAACCAAGTTCAGTGGTGATAAAGAACCACATTACATAGTGGAATTTGCCAGTTTTCTTACACTGAAAAACCCTAACAGCATTATTTGCTTCCTATTTATTTTACTTCAAGAATGTGTAGTTTAATGGGGAACACTTCTATCTTACCCATTCCAGTACCTCATCTCACTGTGTACATATAGATCACCGGTTAGATGTAAGTGATGGATGAAAAAAAATGGAAGGGAATGGAGGATCTGGGAGTAGGAAAATCAAGACTTAAATCCAGTCTGAGCTATTTGTGACTTATTTTCACAGGCATTTCACCATAAAACTCTTACTGACTTAGGGACAAGTACCAGCAGTTCTTTAGCTGGTACAGCACTTTAATTTCATTTCTCTTTGATTACCTCACAGTGCTATGATGCATCTGTACTAAAAGAAAAATCTTTAATATCCTTATCCACCTGCAAGAGCAATATAATTTCCTACTGTCTTCACAGTGCTCAAAAATAAAGCAGTACTTTTTCCTGCTCGTTAAAGCACAGTTAATAAAGAATGGATGTGTTTATCAATGCCAGTTACTAACACAAGTGATATTATTTCTCTGCAAGATGCCTGCCATGCTCACAGGAATGTTACTTATATGTAAAATGGCTGAAAAAGGATGTGGCTTCAGAAGTGGCATTTGCTGCCTTGGAGCACATTTTGCAGAATATGCATGCGGAGAAATGCTTCCTAGATTTTCAACTTCCATAATTCTGGGCTAAGTGGGAGGTTTATCTCTCCTTAAAATGAGAAATGTGTCACTGACTGAGACATTTGCCTTTGTTCCTTTAAACATTGAATTAAGGTCATGATCTTAAAAAAGGTATTAATAAAGTAACTACATAATAGAGATGAGATCTTAAATAATGCAGTGACTTTATAGCTGAAAATCAGTTTTGCACTCAGCACTAGCAGCCACAGATTCAATAGGTGAAAAAAAAGCTATGAAATTTAAAGGAAATCTTCAGCATGTAACTTCAATTGTAATACTGAAGAGAAATGGAGCAGGCAACACTACAGAGAGTGAGAGCTTAGCTGTTCCTTCTTTGTCTCTATGCTCTGCTTGCTCCTGGTGTTAAATAATCACCAGTATGGTGGATGTAATATATTGGAGTAAAAGAGGTCAGTTTAAACCCTACAGCAGATATTATTTGAAATTATCTGGGAGTGTGCCACTGTGCACACAGATGTGAAAAGGGATTCCGACCACTGTTTAGCTCATGGTAAAAAGTGTAGCTACTTACATAAGAAGCAACTCTATAGAAACACTGAATAATCCTGAAATCAGAGTGCTGCTGTTCAGACATCTGAGGGTATGGCATAAAAAACATGAATAGCAACTAAAAAAAAATTAATTAATTAATTGGGTAAGAGACATTTTCTAGTCTCAGGCCATCAAACAGACTTCATTTTGTGCCTGTGCTTCAAATTACCTGAGAGACTTATCTCCTGAAGACAGACCTAATCAGAACAAATGGCAAAAGCTCTTGAGGTTTCAAAAGCTGATATGCAAAGATGACTGGTATTCAAATGTTAGCTGCTACCAAGTGTACTGCAAAAGCTTTCAAAATACCAATTAGCCCATTTACTACATTTTAGATAATAAAAATAACATGTTTTCCATTTTATGAAATTTCCCATAGTTACTTAGGTTCTGCCTTATTATCTACCAATGGATTAAATATTAGTCACTCAGAGTGTTCCTGATGTTTCTGAGAACTCTACCCTCCTTCTTGTCTTTTCTCCTTGTTGCAAAGTGTAACTTAGTTATTACCTTCTAAATGTTTTTGAACTGGGACAGAACTCTGAAATAATACACAAGTCCAAAAAATAGGACTAGGTATACAGTACTATCTGCTCTGGCCAGATTTCTTAATGAGAAATGTCTAGTCTGCAGGGCTTCACTGCCCTACTCTGAAATTCACTTTTCTTCTTTTCAAAAAGCAGATTCAAACTAAGTGTTAACATAACTATTTAGTAAATAATTTTTAAAAGGTGCTTGTAGTTAATTACTTAACACAGAAAATTTGGTTTTAGAATAGTGCTTGGACCACAAAACTGAGAAGACACACTTCTTAAATATACTAACACATCACAAAAGCCTATGAAAGCAAGCAAACAAAAAAAACCTCAATCCATTGTTCAGCAGTCTAAAGCTATACACAGGACAACTTTGGCCACTAGTTTGGACTACTTAATTTTTCAAAGCCAGAAGTTGTAGATTTAAGTCCCAGAGTGTGAGCAATGGCTCCTGTCCAAAATAGGTGATGTAGCAGGGCATCCCAACTCAGTGAGAGAGAGGAGATGCATGAGGCTCTGCCCAGGGAGACATCATAAGTCATTCACATGTGATGGGTTGGGGTTAGACAGAAGATGAGCATGGGCAACTTTGCAGTGTGATCACACTACTGATCAGTAACACTACTGATCAGGAAGATTTAGATGATGTCTTCTTCAAACAATTGGAAGAAATGTGACTTTGATAAATTTCTGTCTGTATGAGTGATCAAACCACCCCAGTATCTTCAGGAAGGGAAATAAAGCATGGAACAAGCAATCCAGGAGGTGGTAGAATCCAAGACCCTGAGAGAAAGAAAGAGGAAAAAGAAGTTAGGATTTATCCTCAGCAGGAATTTAATTAGGAAATATTTAAACAAACTGCACAGACACAAATTCATTGTGTATCACAGGATGTACCCACAAGTACCTTTTGAGACAACTCTTGATTATCTTTGAAAACTCATGGTGAACAGGGAGAAAGAAAATATACTCTTGTCTCCAGGAAGGAAAAACAGGAAGAGAAGGAGGAAATTGAACAAGTTGGCCCCAAGGGTTTTGACCAGTTGCACAAAATCTCCAGCTGGAGGACCAGCAGAATAGCATACCCCAGCAGTCAAGAAGACCACTAGGCTTAATACTGTTTTACATCTTTCCTAGTAACCAGGATGCCAGGATGGACAACACTCTTAACAAGTCTCAAGATGACTCAAAATGGGTAGGAGTGGCTGATAGTCTGGATGGATGTACCACCTTCCAGAGGGACCTGGATAAGCTGAAGAAAAGGGACAACAAGAACTTGAAGTCCTTTTTCTTGGAAATACCAAGTTCTGCACCTGGGAAGGAATGACCCTAGATACCCATACACACTGAGAGCCAACTAGTTGGGAAATCGCATGACATAAATGGACTTGGGGTTCTTTTTTTCCTTTCCATGAGCCAGCAATATGAAAGAAGGCCAATGATATTCTGGACTGCATCAAAAGACTCATTGTAAGCAGGTCAAGGGAGGTTCTTTCCCCTCTGCTTAAGATCTGGTGAGACAATTCAGTACAGTTCTGATCTCCCCAGTATCAGGAAGACAAGAACATATAGGAGAGAGTCAAGCAAATAGCTCAGGCTGTTTTTTCCAAGTCTGTCTCATTGCTGAAAGAAATGAGAATGAGAAGCAATTATCTTCCTAAAATCTCTAAATCTAGCATAGAATGAGTAGAATGTCATTCCAAATTGCAGCAGGGCCAGGTCCTCTGGGCAGCTTCTGAAGGAGCACTGCTGTAATGTGTTGGATCCCAACAGGATTTAAAATTAAAGAGTTGTAGGCATGAAAATGTTATGCACTGCTTGTACTAAAATCCTCATAGCTCCTGCCCATGTCTGCATTTTCCCTGTCAAATGCAATGAAAAACTTAATCATTCTGCAGAACAAAGCATTTTTACAGTTCTGCCACTGAATTGGCTACAGCAGTCCCACAACTGCAAAGAAAATACCATGGCAAATGTGTTAGTATGTGCTTCTCCTTGACTTAGACCAAGTACAGCATTTTGGGATCCAGTAACTCCTTCATAGTCAGAAAACCAGCTTCATAACAACTGAGAAGTTCCACGTGGCTCTGGCAAACCAAAACCTTTTGTGTATTACAAGACTGTTGAGGAATAACTGAAACATGTCTTAAGTGCCCACAGCATTTTAAATTAAAGGTTTTTTGATTTTTGTGATGCCATATAAATGTAAGATTGCATTAATAATATTTAGGATTTGCTGACATTTCCTATTTGTATCTTAAGAGACACAAATTACATACAGATTACATGCACACTAAATGAAAGACATTTCTGAGTACATTACTGCCTCCTTGTTTTTAAAATCTTTGATAGCTAATTGTTCAATACTGTATTAAATTATGGGAAAAAATAGCCTTTCCTTTTGGGCTGTAACATATTTCTGTCTTTCAAGCAGATCCACTGTTGCTGCATGTACTGTTTATAGGCCATATCCATCATGGAATAAACAGATACATTGCTCAGTTGCTCTCCGTTATGTACATATGGATTCTCCTGCACACCCTTCTACATTGCTTTCCTATGTAGTTAAAATACACTATTTTCCTCAAGACTCATTTTTGTCTGGTTGTTTACAGAAAACTCATAGCTCTTGGGTGGGAAAGAAACACATTATATGAACTCAGTTCATGACAAAGAATTAGAGTTAATATTTTCCCTTTCTTTTTCCTCCAGATCTCACTGATTTGTGCTTATTCCTCGTGTGCTGCCTAGGAAGTAGTGTCTTTTTATTACACACACGTGCAGAACTGATCACAAAACTCTCCTACTAGGGCATCCTGCCCTACTTTATATTTAAAAAAAAAAAAACAAAAAACAGCTAATGAGACAGCATGTTTCAGGTTTCTTCTTAGTAAGAGTCAAGACAACAGTAGGTTTTTATTGGACAAAGTTTACTGCAGGGAACCTATAAAAGGAAAAACAGCACTGAGATATTTTAGTGCCTGATTCACATGATTTAATCAATTACTCTGCACCACAAGACTGGCCTCTATTCCTTTCAATTACTGACATTGTGCATTACAGGCTGTGATAGTATGAGAAGCAAAATGGACAGTTTTATGACCAGCTACACCACAATGCAGGATGATTAGCAGACTAGCATAGGATCGCTTTGACCTCTTTCATTGGGAACCAACAAGAATCAGCTACAGTTTCACTGCAAAACTGTCTGCCTTCTCAAAATGTTTGAAGAGCTAAGATATAATTCTGAATTGCTAGACAAGCCAAGGAACTGCTCCAAATTCCAGGCACAAATCCTGGTAAGTAGCCCTCACTTCGTATTGCAGGACACATAAACACATGAGCTATCCAGGCTTTGCCACTCAGCCGCATACCTCTCAGAGCTACACAGCACTGCAGACCCCAATGCACCATTCAGAAACATGGGATTCAAGTTTCTGTCCTCAATTTAAGCTGTACAACAACCCTAGAGGGGTGACAAGGAGAGTCATGGACTACTAAGGCACTACTAAAACACTGGTTTGATTGCCTTCCTTTCTGTACAGATCAGGATTTCAAGATACAAGCAGAAAAAACGGCCACCTTTGAATGCACCAGCTGATGTGTCATAGCAAATGCTAAAACAAAAAAGAATGAAGTTAAAAGATTACATGAGAAATTTAAGGTGAGAATGACTGAAACATCAGCAGGTTTGTGCAATATGTCCTAGAAGCATCAAAAATTAATCCTAAAGCAGATTGTGTTATTCACCTTACCAAAATTGCTAGCTTATTATAATTTATTAATAAATTTTCAAGAACCTGAGGTACCATGTTGAGATATACCATACACATCCCTATCACTCATGTGTGATCTTCACTTTGTTAATGGCTTTCCCAGTCAGGATTCTCATATCTTAGACTAACCTCTCTAGGTGCACATCTGCAGTATTCAAGGACCTGATGAATGCATATCCCACAGGGTCTGATAGCCCTTGATCTCAGGAGAACATCAGCAGGCAGTCACTATTGAACTTGTTGGCTACTTCTCCCAAATTAAATTACCTTCTTGCCTGGCCTTTTCAGCTTCACATGAGTGCCTTCACATTCCCAGCTTCTTTCCCATCACCTCAGGGGTCCCAAACAATGACGAAGTGGTACTAACCATGTATAGCACAAAGTCAAGGAAAATAGAAAAAGAAGCCTTGGTCCCTGCAAGATTGTACATTGGGGCCGCACCACAGAAGAGTGAATCCTCCTCCAGTGCAGCAAGAGAGGAATGGATACTCTGGGTAACTCCTATCAACACCTCACAGGGGCTATTTCATGCTGCTGCAGAACCTCATGACACAGTGCCAATTTTGAAAATTTTGTGTGGGTTACTGGCAGTCTGAACAGGTACCTAAACAAATTAAAAAAAAAAAATCCCACAGTCAACGAGATCATGAAACAGTCACTATAGAAATATTAGTGAGGGAATTATTAACTTTTAATTCACTGAGGATTTCCAGTTGTATGCATTAAGTGAAGCCTCGGGTCTTTCCAGTGAGGATAAAAGGGAATACTGAATGACTATCTTTCCCTGATTGAGTCAGGCACCCTGTGGAACAGCTTGTGTGCTGTTATGTAAGAAAGTATTGCAAGGTAATACATATGCATGTGAATAAGGAGGGTGAATGCAAATATCAGGGACAAACTTTATTGTCATAGTTCCTCATCTTATGAACACTAGACTTTACAACCTTAGTGATCTTGCAGTGTTAGTCTGAGATAAGTAAGCATATTTATGGGTTCAAGACTATTGTTTGGAGCTCTGAACATGGTAGTAAGCTAAAAATTCTTAAAACATGGAGGTAGTAATATTTCAGTGCAGTTCACTATTTCAGATGCGTATTGTTCTTGCTAGGGGAAACTAAAACTTGTGAGAGTTTCATACATCTATCTAGTTCTGAAAGGACAAGTACAGTTAGGAATAAATGTATCTGTCTCAAATCCAGAGCAAAAGGAACCATTCCTTCTGCAGGTGATGGCTGGATCCCTAGCTTTATTTTTGCTCTAAAGAATGAAATTTTCATTTGCGAGTAACTTTCTTTTTTCCTACCCAGAATGTATCTTCTCATAACACTGAAAAATTTTCTTGAGAATATTGAGTTAGAGTAATTAATTTAACTTGAAATTACTTTTAAAATGCATCTGTTTGGAAGTACTCATCAACTTATTATACCACTTTGTTTCGTATTTTTGCTAGGGGGTCGACAACTTTCAACCTGAGGTTGAAACTCAACGAGGGTCATTTTTGCAGCACATATGTGTAGACCTCAAATTTAAATTTAGATAACTAACTCATTATGGCTTCTAATTATTTCTGCAGAATAGTGTACAGGATTGGGTCAATAAATCTTGACAATTCTGAGTGAGGTTTGTACTGTTACCTTGATGTAATCAAATAAATATGGTTGAAAGTAATATGCCCTTTATGGTCTCCAGGATAGGTACACTATTTAAAGAAATAATTCTTTCTGTCATTTAAGGTTTTTTTTTCAGACATAATAACAGAATATATTAGACTTGATATTTAAGATGATTAAGTGTGTTTTTAACTTACATAGGCTTAATTTAAGCACAACTTTGTTTCCAGAATAATTTAGAATTACATTTGCCCAAAGTTTACTGAAATATTGATGAGTTTGGGTGTTCACAAAAATTCTTTTCTAAAATGCAGCTCTGTGTGAGGTCTCACTGCTGAACACCAACTCATTCATGGACAATTTATATGAGTAGAACTCAAAGTTAACAAATGTTGTGAAGATAGTGCAAAAACTGGGCTAGGAATTCAACAGTGGCACTGGGAGGGTGCATGGTGTACGAGAGTTTTTTAGCTTACAATGCTTTTTTTTTTGATTGCTTTATATAAAGGCACTCAGAAAACATTCAAGGTTTTGTATTTTTGAATATGACCCAGCAGTGTGCCCAGGTGAACAAGATGGTCAATGGCTCCCTGGACTAGATTAGAAAAAGTGGTCACCAGGACAGTGCTAGTCTCCATGTACTTGGCACTGGTGAGGCCACACCCTGAGTAATGTATCCAGTTTAGAGCTACTCATTCCAAGAAAAGGCACTGTGATGGGTTGTTTTTTTTGTAGGCCTTCCTTGGTAACCAGGGTCAAGATCTAGGAAGTATTCCATCCCATCTCTTTACGTAATCAGGTGTATATAAACCGAAGGAGGAGGTGTTCTCTCTCCTTTTTTTTGCTTCTTTTCCTTCTCGGGCTCGCACGCTGACGAGCTCCCGGTGTTTGGGCCTGGCTTATCTGTGTTCAGCGAGGCCTGCTCTGGGGGTTGTTTTGCCTGGGCCGGTGGTGAAGGTTAAGAATCTGCTTTTCTAAGGAAAGTACTGAATTTACTATTGTATTTGTTATTTACTGAGTTAATTTCTGAATTTAGATTGTATATATATATATTTGTTTTGTCTTATTTTTTTCCCTATTTTGTCTCCCTCTCCCCTTTCCCTTCCCTTGTCCCTTACTGGGGTGGTTTGGGGGTCCCTGTCTTGTTGTGCCTAGTATATAAATTCAATATATGTAAATATATATATTCCTTCAATTTTCTCTTGCTGCTTTTTGCCGTTTCAGGAGAGGGAGGGGGGAATCTTTCTTGTGAGGTTTGGCTGTTGGCAGAGAGCCAACCCGAACTTTCACAGGCACTGAGGTGCTTGAGCATGCCTGGAGAAAGTCAATGGAGCTGATGAGGGGCGTAGAGCATGTCTTATGAAGAGTGGCTGAGGGAGCTGTGAGTGTGTAGCCTGGAGAAAAGGAGGCTCAGAGGGGAGCTTACAGCTCTCTACAACTACCTGAAAGGAGGTTGCAGCCAGGTGGTGGTTGGTCTCTTCTCCCATGTAACAAGTGATAGGATGAGAGCAGGTTTAGACTGGATATTGGGGCAAATTTTTTCACTGAAAGTCTTGGCAGCCACTGGAACATGCTGCTTAGGGAGGTGGTTGAGTCGTCATCCATGGAGGCATTTAAAAGACATGCAGATGCAGCACTTGGAGAAATGATGTAGTGGTGGACTTTGCAGTGTGTCATGGGTTTGACCTTGGCAACATGCCAACCCCACCCCCAGGACCCACGAGGTCCCAGTGAAAGGAGGGAAGGAAAAAAAAACCTGAAACTGGAAAAAACTACACACATGTATTTACAGGGAAATTACAATACATATACGTACAAATATAAAAAAGAATCAACAATAACTTTATCCAAGTTGCTCCCCCTCAACACAGNGATATGAAATACCTCTTTGGTTGCTTAAGTCAGGTGATACTAGACCCTCTAAATCTACGGAGAGCCCTATGGCTCAAAAACCTGAGGCCTGCTAAATTTGGTTTCAGGCCTAACTAAACTAAGGCTTTAATTTAAGTTTTGGGGGTTTATCAAACCCTTCGCATGGTGTTAGGTTAATAGTTGGACTCAGTGATCCTGGAGATCTTTTGCAACTTAAATTACTCTATGATTCTATGAAGGGCATATTTTGGTGTCATTATCTTATTTTCCACAGTCATTCATAGATTCACAGCTTGTCAGAATGGGCATGGTAGGACCATCTCTTGTTGACAGTAAAATCTTGCTGAGTCTGTGCCACTGAATTGATTTTCTTCATTTTTCAGAAGGTAAGAAATAACATGAATGAGTTTTGGAGCCTTCTATCTAGAACATTGTCATTTCTGAGACAACACACTGGCAACAGTCACCAGTATGAGCTAGCGAAGCATACTTTAAATCTTTTTTAGGAGTACTTATAACATAATTATGAAATATTTTATTCCTTAAACTTGCTAATATTTCTTCTCAACATAAATTGTATTCTAATGCAATTTTTTGCCCTATGACTTTGCCCCTCAAAGAAATTCTTGTGTTTTGGCATTTGTTTTCATGTTGCTTTAGTTTGAAAAGCTGAACTACTAAGTATAAAGACCACACCGCATGATGACTGATGGAAGGAGCATAAAAAGGAATATGCATGATAATGAATGCAGGGTGATGGGAAACTGAGCTGAAATCTCACCAGGTGAAAAAGGAATAATTTCCTTCAGGGGATTTCGGATGCGGTCATCTCTTGCAGAAAACTTGTGACAAGATCAGAGTGCCCTGTTTTATACTTGTACTATGGCCCCAAACCACAAGTCATTGTTTGCATATATAAAACTGAAAAGACAAAAAAAGGATACTGCTGATAAAATACCTGCAATTATTTGGCACACAGCAATATGTCCTTTTTTCATTGGCAGGATACACAAAATTGCTCACTTAAGGATTTGGCATTATGCTGTTCTTTGACTCTTGTCTCTTGTCTCTTTTTCTCTTTCCATGAAACTGCTTCTCCCTTTCCTTATTAATTTCTTCCCTTCTAGTAATCACTTGATACTTATTCTTCCTGTTTGGATTTATTACAGTGTCAATATCCAACCCTAAACTAGAAATACGTAGAAAATAATTTGTCTTGGCCCTATCACTATCCTGCAGAGCTTTTATTATTTCCCTGATTTGTTATTATAGTTAATAGTATTACTACTTAGGCCTGCTAATACAGCACAAAAGCAAAAAGAATTGGTAGTAATGAGAAGCTTTTAGAGGCAATATTTAAGCAATAATGACCCCTGAGTCAAACATTTTCTGGCAGCTAATGACTGGCTGGAAGAGCAAAAGGTCTAAGATAAACCCAGGGGCTCTTAATACAACCCACTAATAGCTGCCAGGAAATGTCTGACTTAGAGATCACTAATGCTATTATATATCACAAAAACATAAAGAAAATCTAATTGCTTTCCTGCCTGTTCGAAAGCTAAAAACTGAATGTCAAGTTGCGTGGATTGTTTCCCATACTTGTGTTTTCCTAAGTGTTAATCGCCAATGTAATTACCAAAATAGAAACTGAAAATAATTCATTTGGAATAGTAACATTATTTCATGCTGATTGTTCACTGTTAGGTGTAAATCCGCGTAAATCCTTTCTGCACCACACTAAATCATTATATATATTTAAATCATCATAAACATGAACATTAACCATCAGTTCAGTGGGATCTCAAAAGAATGGTGTTACATTGACTGTAGACTGCTTTTTATGTCTTTAGACATCTTTGTGCTGATACAGGAACAGTAAACATTTGGAAAAAAGTAAAAGTAATCTTTTTTATGCCAGCATCCAACCAATACAAGCTAGAAATAAACATTTTTACATCTTCTATTGCTGAATAGATAAAAAAATTATCTGTGAGCCAGATTAATTGCTATACTAGAATAAAAATAAAGTCTCTCCGGTTTCATGATCTAGTGATTAATATGCTTTATTTGATGTAGTTTCTCATATTTCAGATGCCTCCAAGTTTTCCCCTGGCATGTACCCTATGAGTTTTGTTACAATTTACATTAACCTTTATATATGGCTCTTCTTTTTCCCACTGCTCCTGCCTCATCCATTTACTTCTCATTCTCTTTATAAACAAGTCTCACTTCTTTTAACACGTCCTGGTATTCTTTGAGACACAGCTTTGGTTCATCATTTATAGAGGGGAATTTTTGCAACAATTTTTTTCCCAAAGTGTTGTGTTTGGATGGAAACCACTGCTGGAAAAACAGAGAGGTGGAACTACCATCTGCAAAATAGAAGGCAGGTTAAATAAAGAAGCGGCCCATTTGAAAAATCTATCTCTCTTGCTGAATGACTGGGCATTGCAATATTTATGCTGTGTTTTGTCTAGAGTACAGGCTGCACAGTGCAGCTATTGCCATATTTTTGCTATTAAAACAAGCATTTCCACCCACCCCAGATCATCTTCACTGTGAAATTTCATGTGTCCTCCTTTTCTGAATATTATCCAAAGGTTATATTTTTGTACATATACATTTTTACTTCAGTGAGCTCCAAATCTGTCCTTGAGTAAATGCTTTTTGTGATTTGTGTATCCCCTGCTGATTCAAAGTCCTAGAGAAAATAGAAAGTTAATAAATCAGAGCAAACCCATGAGAAGTTATATAACTCAGAAAGCACATGCTTAGTTAGGGAAATAGGGCAAGGCTTGGTGGAAATGAAGAAGCAACATTACCATATACAGGTTCACAGCTATAAAAGACAAAGAAAG
This sequence comes from Scytalopus superciliaris, assembly GCA_013400415.1. Lineage (NCBI taxonomy): Eukaryota > Metazoa > Chordata > Aves > Passeriformes > Rhinocryptidae > Scytalopus > Scytalopus superciliaris. Next base: position 165,891 of record VXBX01002341.1, on the reverse strand, counting down.
ATGAAGAAAAGTCTATAGCTTTTTCCTACTTCACTCTCTATCTTTACAAACATTTAGTAATAGTATGCAAACATAATATTACAGAAATGTCTATTGACCAAAAATCAATTGAGTCCAAAGATCCTGAAATTCCTTGATACTTATGAAGTCACAAAATCTACCATAAATAAACGCAGTGGCCAATTATATTTTTTAACATCTGGAAATGCATATCTTTACTCATTAACAATAGCAATGTAGATACTGCTATTCAGCAATTTCATAGAACAGACATTTAACCAGTAATTCATTTAAGAATGTTCAACTGTTGCAGAGTTACATGCAATACATACTTTCGAACATGCTATATTTGCTCTGAAATGTAGTCAGAAATTTTATTCATCGGCACTGCAGGGTACTGGGTAGAAATCCTTCTACCGTCTCTTAGGCCCCATACAGATTTATAAATGGTCCTGAAAAGGACCATTAACACAGAAAGCACAAATGATCTCTAAGTGCATCTATAATGCAAGCCAAAAAAGTGGCAGCCCAAGCTCCTGGCAGTCACAGGAGTTCAACCCCAAGGGCAAAGCAGGGCCCAGAGTCACAACCTCTCTCTCTCTGCTTCTCTTTTCTGCAGTAATATGGTAAATCAAATGCTCTAAGAGCACTATTAATAATTTCTAAACATGTTTCTTTCTTGAGCTAGTAAAACCAGAAAGAAACAGTTGTCTAGTGCTGTTTTTATTTTATATGCCCATTTAATTTGCTACCTGTGCTGCTAACTCTTTTCAGATAAGTGAGAAAACCACTGAACTCAGATCAAAAAGAATATTTCTGCACACAGACTTAAAAGTCAAGTCTTATACAAAAATAATTTCTTTGAACATGATGTTCTTTACTTATTTGGGATTAGTATAAAGGCCTGGAACTGAGTCCTACTGATTTGAGTTAGCTACTTTTGATCACTGTTGCTTAAATTGAATGATGTTTTCTGTCACTCCAGCTCCAAGGACACAAACCTGCTTCTTCCCTGGAATGACCAGTTCTGCATGAAAAATCAATAGCACAAGGTGTCAATTCAAAGTCTGCTTAGTGCAGTGAATCAGCTTTGTGCCCGAGGGTGCAGTGAACTTGTACCTAGTTCTGATCACAGTAAGACGGGTAATTCTGAACTGGTCCTCTATTTTATTCTGTGCAGTGCAACATCCACACAGTATTTCAGTAGGGACAGTTTGAAATTATTATGATGATTTAGTTATTCACCCAATACCAGATTTGTCAGAACCTCAACAAGACTGTGTGTTGCACAAACCAGAGGTATAAAACAAAGCCTGGCAGCCTAAAACAGAGTGAGAGGTTCTCACCCATGACATAATGGGTGCAGGAATTGGCCAGGACATTATCCAGCCTAGCAGACTACTTTACAGAGGCTTAAACTGGTTTTTAGTCCTTTAATCTCAAGAGCAGCCAGTTAAATACTCACAGTGTGTATCTTGCAAGTGAGATGCTGATGTCTGAGAGCAGCAGTGGGTCCGCAGCATCCCCCTTTTCATCTTCTGGTGAAGTCACACATTACAGCAGGACCTAGAAGAAGTGTGCTATTTGCACCTGCTGGAAAAACTTCACTGTTTAGTGTCACTCCTAATGAAGCTTACCTAAGATGAAATTGAGCCTGAAATACGCCTTTTCTTTGAAAAAAAATATTAGCTAAGCACTACACAACAATTAAAAGAAGTTAGGATGATTGGAAGCTCTGGAAACATAGATACCTGTATATATTAAGATTTATTTGACCTATCAGTGAGTTCTAATAAAGGGCCTGAGAAACACTTTCACATATCATATCTCTATTTGGATAGCTGTTGTACAGGCATAAAACAAAGAGAATGTTAATCCATCACTAACTTAGTAATATTTGACAGTGTAAGAACAAAAATGCTGCCTTTGTGGGCAAGAATACATGGCCCACAGTCTTGTCTCTGAGAGTAGCCAGAGGTGAGGCACATCTAGGAAATGGTGTGTGTACCTATAATGATCTTTGTCCTGAAACACTTTTATGGATTATAATAATACATGCAGAAACTGGGAGGCGATAATGGATGGTACAACAAAGCAGTGAGTCCAAATATCAAATGATTATTTATCTGCTGTAAGTTTCAAAACAAAAGACATTTTTAAGGAGGTTGAAAATATAATTCTGGAGACCATCCCCCTTATTATAGGAGGGGAAGGAGGTCAACTTTATAGAATACAAAAGGCCCGACAAAGCAAAGCCTATGTCAACACTATGGTTGGTATAGGATGTTCACTCCCAGAGATGCTGGAGATATGCAGAATACACCTGCCTCTGGTTCTTCTTTTACTTCCCTTGCTTTTGCTGTCTACAGATCCTAGAATCCAAAAGATAACTCACAACTGTAATTTATTATATTGCAGAAGTCAAGCCATGCTCCTTGAACTTGTTGAAAAACATGATAAGATGTGCAGAAGTCCTCCTTTGTTTGATCTAGTTCTGCATGTGTTAAACCTTTCTTTCTAGTAAGAATACAAGTTGTGACTCAGAAGGTGCTGTTGTATATAAGGGATTTAAATGCTCAATAAAAGACTTCCTGCAAAAGAGTAGAGGCTGGGAATTAAAAGCCAGGCCGAAAACACCTTTAAGAGAACAATAGCACCAAATTATATTTCTATCCCTTTGGAGTCCAGAATAGATAGCTAGTTTTCAGACTAGACTGGAGAAATCTTCTTGATTTTATTGAAAGAATAAAGATTTAGCTCAACAAGTTACTTCAATTTTATCTGTTTTGCAAAGTGAAAGGAAATAAAATGCCTGGATTTTAGCAACAATCAATAAACATGACTACAGTTTAACATAAATGTTGCTATTCATTGCTTTACTCTATAATGACTTAATTTGATGTGAAAGCTGAAAAAAATCAAGAAACTAGGTTCCTGTAAGGCACCACATATCTAACAAGAGTCCTCTTCAGACTCGCTGCTGCAAAAATGCATGAAAAAGAAAGCTCCCATGTGTGGTATGTTGTAAAGTAGGAGATAACTGAATGGAATAAAATTATCCCAATATCATGGTATTGAAAATAACATTGGAATATAACTACCTACAGTCTAATAAAGACCCTGGGGTGTATGTTGCCATAATATTTCTATTATTTAAAGGAATAGGCAATAGAAACCTTAGGCTTTTAATAATACTGAACATTATGTGAAAATTAATGCACACACTTGCAACTTCTAATTCAGCACCATAAAAAAAGACATTCTCTTTTTTATTATCTTTTTCCCCCACAGTTATTTCAAGCAGGATTTTCTCTGCCAATGAATTTCCCATTTGCTGTTACTATCTCCTCATTTAAATACGCATTTATATCAATGACAAAAGCATGCTAACGAATATTTCCTCATCTCTGTTTGAGGGGGGAAATTGTGGGGAGGTTTTCTGCATGAAAGTTGTCTTATCATTCTCTAATTCTTCTAATCATATTTACCTGGATGCAAGTGCAAGACAAATTCAAAATTCTAATTGATTTGGATTTTTCACCCCTAGCACTAGAATAATTTCATGGGACATGACTGGAGATCTGCTGGAGAACTGCTTCACCTGCTGGAATTACAGGGATGAAACCTTTCTGAAGGTAAGAGTTTTCAAAGTTAAGGCAGCTGTGATGATAGTATGCAGTTAATACTTTCAATGCCAGTGAAGGACACACTTGACAGATTCTATACAAATGTAGTAATGTTAGTTGTGAGTGCTTTCTCTTTTTCCCTGCCCTCCCCCCTCCCCTACTGTTATCAATGTAGGAGGACAGACTTGGATATTGATGCCTCTTCAAACTGCCATTTTCTTCTTCTGTCAGTAGTAATTTGTACTAGGATAACTGTCTATGCACTGTAAACTAGATTAACCTCAACAGTGCTGGAGCTTTGCACCCAGCTGGTGTTCCTGGACGAGATCCAAGTCTGTCTCTCAGAGGTGTTTTGTGGACATTGAAATTTGAACCTGTCTTTGAAACAGATTTTGTCTTTTAGCTTGTCTTTTTAGAAACACTATGACAGCAATGAAACAACCCTACTTACTGCAAATAATGCTGTTGTTGTGGCTAGCCGTCGCAAACGACGATGCTTTTTATGCCTGCGCGAATGGATTTATTACGTGGAGCTCAGCGTGCGCGGAACTGGCCCCACCCCCTTTAGCCCTGGGACGCTTTCTAGCCTTGGCCGGGGCAAGCCCGGACGAAGTTGGCAGAGCGAGACCCGCAGGACTCGAACCGGCGTCCTTCCGAGAAGGAGCACGGATCCAGGGGCGGCGGCTTTACCCACACGGCCACAGCCGCCGGCAAATAATGCTGTAGACTGATGGCTTAAGCTTCAGGGTAGGCACAAGTGAAGGATTCCTGTTTCACTTTAATAGACTATTGAGAAAATTCATTATATTTAGCCATTATTTTGGGGTCAGTGACAGTTCTATGCTTTATATTTCCCACAAGTGCAGGAGGACATTTAATGTGATAAACTAACAGTTGAAACCCTATGTATACAGTAAGTGATGGGGAAATTGAGGCTAGGGACTAAATATGAACAGTGGGGCAGACAAAGAGCAAATTTCAGAAAGCCCAAATGGCTACACTGAAAATTAACTTCCCAACAGGGAGACAAGGACTAATCTCCATTTGTCAGTAAGCTGGCTGAGAAACTGGCTATGGTTATTTGCCTCAGGAAAACAAAACATATTCTTTGAGGGATAGTAAAATATCAGTGTACAAATATTACATACTGTAAGCTAAAATATAAGTAAAACATTAAAATTATTAACCTCAGGAAATAGAAAAACATTTCACCAATAAAATCAAGTACACTGTCTTCCTTTCTGCTTAACTGCCCTTCAGGCAGTTACAGCCACTTCGGGGAGTTCCCCAATTGTTATCAATGAACTCCTCTTGAACTCCCTTGAGATACGTGGAAAACACGAAGTCTCCAATGTTTCTCTGAAATCTGCTTCAAGTGTGTATCACAGACACTTGAACGTTTGCAGGGGTCAGGAGCTGGTCTTCAGAGAAAACCATGTCTGTGCATGACAGTGGGAGGTTTGGAGGAGAATACCCCTCCTCCTGGGCCCAGAGATGTGGCAGTGCTGGCCATCCACAGCCAGAGAGCAACAGTGCCCTGGAAGCGGAGCCCTGAAGATTACATGTGTCCACTCACAAGCAGTGGAGGGAAGGACAGCCAACAAAGACTATCCTGATTTGGGTATAGCAAGCCCCAGATGAAGGACTATGGGAAACGGGCAATATACCATATACCTTTTAAACATATCCATTTCAATGCATATCTTGCGTGCCAGTGAGATGCTATGCACCCCTAGTCAGTCATCTCCTGATAATTTCTTTAGGATGCAGAATAACTATCCCATATTTGCTTAGTAGACTGGGTGACTTGAGTCCACCATTTACCCAGGGTATTTTTGTGGTCACCACAGCTACACCACAAGTTGAGTGTTTCTGTACCAACCTCTCTTGTATGCTAAATTATTTTACAGTGCGGGTGGAATTCACTAAATCCAACATTGATATCAAAACGTCACTGAAAATAAAGAGCTCCCCTTCCCTATCCATTGAATTACCCCAGGAGTGCCAGAAGAGCCTCTGCTAAATACGATGGAGTATTTGAATATAAAACAAGAAATGTAGTAAAACAAAACCAAAACACAAATAACTTACCAAACTGATAAATTCATGATCCAGAACAGAAGGCAACTGATCCAAAAACTGTGGCACCTTCTTCTGCAGATCAGAGTTCTTGCAGTTTCTCAACATTTCATGAAAGCAGTGCTACACTTACAAATCAATGGAATTTCAAAGACAGATGAGAAAAAGTGAATTTTAAAGCAGTCGGTAGGAAACAGACTTTGTTTCACAGTAAGAGCTCCACAAGGACTGTTATGCAATCAGGAGCAGAGACGTATTTAGGGTTCAGTATTTAGGGTGGACTACTATATTCCATCAAATGTAATGCAAAACAGGGAGTTGGTAGATCTGTATAGAGACTGATGACTGATGTGCTGTGATCAACAGTGCATGAAAATGAGTTATAAAAATGATATATGGGTTATACTCTCTAAAGCATGGAAAATACTGAACAGCACTTCAAACTTCCCAATTTTTGGTTCTGTTCTTCAGAGATGCTGTGAAACATCTGACACTGAAATTATGCACTGAAGGAAATACAGAGCAATTTAGGGCTGTATGTTTCCACCCCAGTAAGAGGAAATTAGATGCTTTAGGGGTTGTTTGTTTACTTGTTTGTCTGTCAAATATTTTCTTTCCTAATATTTTCCCTTCAGTTGTAAGATTTGTATAAAAGTTGTGTGGACACTGTCAGTTACTGTCAATGTGTCATTTATATTATCAGAGCAAATCTGTACATATTGAAGTACTTCTGTTTAGATGCTTATATCATCACTAGTGTGAGGTTTGGTAGTTACAGCTCTTGATCTTTTAGGTCTGGTTGGATTGGTACCACCACTGTAAAAACAATTGTATGTCAAAGACCGTTAGGTTAATATGATTTCTACAATCACACAGAGTCTCATATTGTGGTATATTTTGTACCTGGAGAAAACTTTTTGCCTGTAAAGCTGCCACTGCTGCTAAAAAGGTCTGCTAATTGTCCAGAGATTTGTAATTACTATATTTGTCCAGAGATTTTTAAGCACTTTGGTAAGTGTGAATTTTCTTACCATACAGCTAGAAAAACTGAGGCACTTTGGATGAATGAGGAGCAGTAGTTCCATGTGATCACTGGGACAGTGGCTGTGTGTTTTGCAAAAGGAAATCCAAGAGTAGGGATGCCAGTGCCACAGGGCACAGTGAAGCAATGGTGGGGGGATTCAGTCATCTTAGTGGCCAGGATGCATTGGAAAAGGCCTGCTGACTCTGGTGCACCAAGAAAGTAGATGGTGGGATCCGGGCCAGGGTTCAGGTCTAGCTTTATTTAATGCAGAACCTAGTGACAGGCAGTTGGGGGCTAGCACCAGTGTGAAATTACTAGCTGTGTAAACACGCCTGGCAGCAGAAAAAGCTGGATGAAGGCAACTTCAAGCAGAATCAAGTCCTAAACCTCTCTACTCCTTCACCTGCTCCTACGAAGAGACTGCTGCCCCATGTCAGTGTTTTAACATGTAACAAATACCAACTAATGCTTGCAGACAACTTTGAAGATGAAAATGCTTTCTGAAAGCCTAGAAGAGAACTGATAGGAGACCTCATTGCTGTCTTCAACATCCTCAGGGGAGGAAGCAGAGGGGCAGGTACTGATCTTTTCACTCTCAAAACCAATGACAGGACTTGAGGAAACGGCTTGAAGCTGAGTCAGTAGAGGTTTAGTTTGGATGTCACAAAAGTGCTTCATCCAAAGGGTCATTGAGCACTGGAACAGGCTCCCTAGGGAAGTGATCACAGCACCAAGCCTG
>VXBX01002341.1:140255-157104 GCA_013400415.1 Scytalopus superciliaris | reverse complement strand
TTTTTTAAATTAAAGAGAAATTTAAAATATATTCCTTGCAACATTTCTCAGAGAGGGAAATAATCTCTTCTGGAGGCAGCATTTTCTTTTTGCTCTTTCTACATAACCTCATGAAGTTTTTATATATCCCAGTGAAACTCTTTAATTTGTAAGCAATAATTAAAACTGTGGGGCGTCTCAATAAGAGGAAGGTAGAACTTGGAAAAATCTCAGATCCACTCAAAGACAGGTTGAAATTCTGAGGGAACCTGAGGGAAAGAAAGGATATTTTTCATCAGGTGTAAGCTCAAAGTCAAACAGAACAGTTGAATCCACTGTAATACTAATTCCAATTTTTTCCCCTTCTTCTTTAGTTTGCACTACTTATAAAATTTCTAATTTAGAAAGTGGTGACAAAAGTACTGATAGCTCTGTTCCCTTCTTTTATGTGTTCAGAGAGTTGCTGGTAGCATTATGTGAGCAAAATACTTTTACTCTTTTCCCCTCGGTATATGGGAGAATTGAGTGGATCTTCTGCTGACCTGCTATCAACAGAATAGCTAAAAAAACAATCCTTGTTTCTGGTGAAATGCAAAGGGGACACTTTCGAGTTCCAAGGACTTTTTGGAGCCAGGTATCATGAAATATTTCAATGTTACTTGCAAATGGCCCAAACTAAAAGATGCTGAGATAAATAAAATACTCATGAGACCACATATTCTGTTTACTTTTAAAAATAGAAAGATGCTTTAGATTAGTTTGTTCACTTTCTTTACAATATAAGCCTGACACATACTAGAGTTAACCTTCTCCTTTCCAAAATCAAGAACATGAATTATTGACACTTTGGCATATTGTTTTCTAGGTGTTTACAGAGTAATACACAATTATTATATTATAAAAAATTTATAAAAATATTATTCTCCAATGTGAAAAGAATGTGGAAAGATAAGCAGTTACTTCTTCTTGTTTGTGCTTTGCAAATATAAAAAGTAACATAATTTCTTTTGTCATTCATTTCATTACCATTCCCTTCATTTTGTAATCCAGGTTTCTCATCAGGAATTTGAAAGAAAAACATGCCAATTCTATTTGTTTTGTCTCTGTTAATTACAAGTTACTACTTGCTTATGATATAGTGCAAACAACCTGAAACTCCACATGTAAGATACACTTTGTTTTCACCATTAGAAGCATCAAAAGCACCAAATTCAATGCTATTCCTACATCCTTTTATTCTATTTTGCAAAGGTGGCTATGGCGCTAAGATTGTCAGGAATGCAGAGTTTATAAAGATGTATTTTCAGATGAAGCTTTATGGTGACTTTTTAAATGAGTATATTCTCCTTCTGTGAGAACACAGTCAAAAGGGGTTGAGGCAACTCACAAGGGAGGTAAAACTTTCAAATTCTTCAGGATGCAGAAAAGTATACTTGGAGAAGGTGAGAAAATTCCTTATTTATCGTTGAGCACTAGTGGTTTTCATTTGGAAGCCTGCATTTGAATGAGACAAAGTGAAAATACATTTTACGCAAATTCTTTTTAATTTCAGCATCTTTGTTTTTTTTCTTGAAGGCACTTGATTCCAGGAGACAAGTTAAATTTTATTTTTGAGAAACTTTTGTGTACAAACTATGGTCTGCTTGGTTTCCTTTTAACTCCATTGCACAGCTAAATGGCTTTACAGTTTCTTGTCCTGTCTGCCTTTACCAACATTTGAAGGTCCAAAATCAGTCTAAAAGGGTCAGAAAAGGAGAGAATACATATGCACACTCATGATTCTTGTTCATATGCTTAAAAAACCCAAACAACCTTAATGAAAAAAGATCAAAACAGTCTACTGTGATGCAGTTAAATGGGGTGTTGTGTAAATCAGACTTCTCATTCTTTTTTGAGCCATCCAAACACCAGTGCAAACTGGACACTGTAATGAGTCAAAAAGAACATATATAAAGTAAGCTTTCAGTTCAGCAAATGAAATCATCTCAGTCTTTCTATGTGGCAACAAAGTGTCTTTGAAAATATGAAAGTACCTGACAGTGACTTTTGTTCAGGAGGAGGTTAAAACTAAAGGATATCAAGAAAACACCAGGATACAACCTGTACTTTATTTGTATTTGGCACTATAATACTTAAATGATGCATCAATTAGCTTTTAAATATTCATAACTGAGCTTAATTTTCATTAATGAGATCAGTGCAATCCTCGATGATTTCAACAGAGGTCAAATCTATTTCTCAGCAAATGGAGATGAAAAAATTTGCGTAAAGAAGGAAAGCTATTAAATATCATGAAGAAAATAAGCTATTGTGGTCTAGATAAAGAAACATATCTACAGGAAATCAGTCTTCAAAGCCTTCAATGGACATACCATGTACAAAGCAAGTAAGAATTTGGTCAGTAGCCAATAGTGATAAAAAAAATAACCAAAACAAATTCCTAATTATAATAAATGCTATTTCAGCAAAAACAATGCTGTGAACGCCTTCATCAGTGAAGTCAGAAGTACTGGCTCCAGAAATACTGCACCTAGTTCAAGGCACCATATTTAAAAAACAAAACAAAACAAAAACCAAAGCAAAACAAAACAAAACACTCCCCCCAAAAAAATCGATTGTAGAGTAAGGTAGTATTTGCCTAATAAGTGCACCTGTTTTATAAAAAGAATCATAACCATTTGTTCTTCTTGTATGTCTTTGGAAGCACAAAGAATTTTGAATACAAATGATAGTTGAAAGCTAAGCTAAAGATTAGCAAAAGCTTTCAGACGCTGAAGGCAGAAATGTTTTGGGCGACTTGTGAAATTTCTTTTCAAAGGGCTTAGGGAAGCAATTTAAGCCGCGGTCTACATCTGTGTTTGTTCAACAACAGTGAAATGATTTCCACAGTTTTTTGACCTCAAAACACGAATTTCTGTAAATCACAGATAGTGTAATAGCAATTAAGGGACAGTCAGGGCAACATAAGTTTATACAAAGACTCAGTGCAAGCTTTTCCTGTCCCCTGCACTCTACCATACTTCTTGTTCACTCTATAGCAGCTGAGACAGTCAATCATTTCCTCACAAGTTTGCTGCATTTCTGACTTTGAAGCTGCATGACAACTACCCTTTTTTTTCTGAAGGGCAAGGTGTTATCACCTTGTTGGAAACCTACTTTAAAGCTGCAAAGTAGAAACTTGACCTTGCAATGCCAGAAGACAGTACCAAGAGTGTGTCTCAGCTAAAACTCCTTGCTATTCTGTGAAGCAGATGTCCTCAGCTATGCCACTTATGTTTTGGAAGGACACAGGTATGTGAATGTGACCCTTTATCAGCGAGTGTATGTGCTGATTGGAACCAAGTCATGCGTCTGAACCGCCTTTCTTAACTTCAGTTGGGATCCATTTGGATGAACCACTTCCTCCTACAAATCCCACAGAAAGGCTTTATATTACCTCAAGTAAATCTGCCATCCTTCATAGACAACTGTAATTTATGTAGCGGCCTAAATCACGTAGTCAGCTCCTGAGCCATCATGAGCTGGCATTGTTCCCAGTGTCTGCAGGAGTGATGCTTTTCACCAGATGGAGACTTACTCTGCACTGACATCTTCAGAAATTGTTCATTCTTTGCATTGTCATGGTAAAGTAGTATTCACAAGAATACAAGTGTACATTCTCACAGGAAATAGGGCTGGAAAAACTGGAAATATGCAGAGTGTGGGAAGGTGTGTACACAGACATGTACTGTGCAGAGAAATAGACGTACAGTCCAAGCTGTCTTGCTTCATACAAAAACAAGGGGAGCAGAAACCAAAAATGCTTTTCCTTAAGGCTTGGGGTTTGCTGTTCTGGCTGCCCTACTCCACTTGCTTTCTTGCCAAATTCAAATTAAATTAGAATGAAGAGAATTGCAGAAATTTTATTAAGATAGTGCAAAAAATGTATGTCGCAGTTGGGAACAGGATAGATAAGATCATTGTGTTCATACTGATGATCTTTCCCCTCATGATTGGATAGGCTGGTATGTTTTATGGCAACTCTGCCACATAGTATTTCATTACTTATGGGGTTTTTAGTGTGAATTTGAAGGAGATTTAGTACAAGATTTGGCATAATAAAAAATTAATATTATTAATAAAATACCAATTTCTGGATATGTATTTATTGCTACATTTGTAGTGAATCTCCTTTATAGTCCCTTGAAATATCTTTTCTTCTAGATTATTTTTCCAGGTAAAATAATTTGTGGATTCTAACTACTCAGTTAACAGCAGACTTAATATATGAATATTTGTCAATCATATGAATATAAAAGTATGTATGTGAGAGAGAAATATGTACCCACAAACACACATACTTCAGGTAAAAAAAAAATCTTATATGATCATAATGAGATTTTGTAGCCAGTTTTGGCTTGCTAGCTAAAAGCATCATGGTATATGATCTTACTTACAATAAAGTACATGCTGCTTCATCTGATTTAAAAAAAAAAGTGAACTAAAGGTGGAGTTTTCCCTGTGACTCTGTAATACCTTCATTCTCGTTGGTTTATCAAGCCTCTATCTTTTGAGGTTTTGACGCGTCTCCATACCTGTTTGTCCATAACTTTTACAACTCGCCACTGCCATCTTGTGGGAAAACTTCTGTATCGTTACTTTACAAAAAATATAAGAAAATAAACAAAAATGAGAGAAAACTCATTAAATACAATTTGTGTTCTGAAAATATTGCTAGCAGTTAAATGAAGCATATTACTTCACAAAGAAACAGAAAGTCATTAAAATGATGTTTACCATGAAACTAAAAAATCAAAATACTAATTTCAAAATTTCTAGGTATTTGCCATCACCATCAAAACATTTTGTTCTCAAAGGAAACCCTTTATTGTAAAACTTATAAACTGTAATGTTAGTCATCCAGTAATATAATTTCTATACACATATAGCACATTAATTTACTCCATAAATTGAAGAAAAGCTGATTTAACATTTATGAAATGCTTTGATATAAGACAACAAAAATGTGTCAAAAAGCTTTAATTTCTTTTATTTTCTCTTTTTTTTTTTTTTTCCAAAGTGGGGAAAAATTCTATAAAACTTCAATTTTTCACAAATGGTGTTTTACCATGAATTTTTTTTTTCCCCAAAAACAATCTCTAGCATATGCTAAAAATTGATAAGGGTATTAACACTAATGGAATAAGCTTTATCAGGCCATAATTAGAAAATGTAAAACATTGCATATTAATGTATGATGTCTTAAAAAGTGGTAGAATTGCAAAAAATACATAGTAATCTAAAAAAATCATCTTCTTTATTGACATTCCTTCCAGAATTTGAATGATTGCGAATATTTTCTAGACCAAGAAGGTCAACACTGGCAGTATAAATGGCTGACTGCCCCCTCACATGATCCAGGAATTATTGTAGCAGGCTATGGCACAACATCATTTACGTTTGTATGAAGAAGTGAATAGATGCCAGTACTGGACCTGGAACTCACTGAAGATCCTCACTGCAGCTGCAAAAGAGTGAGTAGGTCTCTGCAGCAAGGCACAGGCAGACAGAAAAGCAATTTAGATCTTCCCTCCGTTAACATCTAGGATTCATCGCTCAGCCATCTTAGGTGATCTCACTCTTTCTATCCAGCTGCTAGTAGGTCTGGAGTTTGGAGGGACATTTGAGATACGTGAATGGGTTTCATGCTGTGTCCTGAAAAAACAGATTTTTTTGTAGTTCCATGCACCTTTTAAAATGCATTATTCCATTTAGATATACATAAAAAGCAGGCTTTGTGGTAGACCATTTTTGCAGCTGCTGCTGCAAGCTGACCTGATAGTGCAGAAATGTCAGCAGCTTATGGTGTTGTCATATGAAATTTGCTTCATTATAGGACCAGACTCAACAATGTTCTCTCTATGGTTGACTCACTGCAAATAACTTAAACACACGTGTGTCTGAAAGTCTATGTTTGCTGTTGACTGGCTTTGTCAAAATACCAGGACCTATTGCCTTAATCTTCGGTACAGCAGATCCTCCAGTTATGCAATTTAGTCATCCCCAATGTCCAATAGATAGAGATGTATTTATACTAGATTCACAAAGAGAGCTAAAGGAAAGTGGCCCAGTATCTCAGCCGCTGTCCCTCACACATAAATTGAGTTTTCAGCTGTCTGTGTAACTTTTTGCAAGCTTGTCAACTTTGCAGAGAGATGCCTCTCTCTTCTTTGAACCGCAAGCATAAGTCAAAAGAGGGTATTCAAGTCTTTATGACTGTGGTGCATGGAGGCCCTTAGCTGTGAACTGCAAAACAGTAGGCAATGTAAGATTTCTGTATTTTCTGCCATGAAGACATGGCAGAGGCACCCAGGAAACTGGTGGAAAGACTGTGATTTGAGGGAGGTCAAATATAAGACAGTAAGTGGACAAAACAACAGTAAATTTGAGATCCCTTGCATGACTTTGAGTCTTGAATTACACCCTTTAGTACACATTTCCTTTGTTCCTTAAAGAAGGTGGATAGGAATTAGTAGTTCTTAATTGTACAAGGTATTTTTAATTATAAAACCCACCTTTTCTCTTTTTTTTCTTTTTTTTTTAACATGTACAGTTAAAAATAGGATGAGAAGACGAAGCAAAGAGACATTAATATGCAATTCCCTCATTTTTTCTTCTTGCATATACCCCTTATAGTCACTTTCTTTCTGGACCATTGAGTATGTATTTATACAATGTGGAAAAACTTCAGGAATGTAGTTACATAGAACTTCTGGTTTCTATTAACTGTCACTTCCTGGCAATGGAGAAAAGCTTCAAAAAAACCCTTTAATTTATTTTGAAAATTGCCAAACTCTTCTAAGTGTGTCAGAAATACAAACAATGAAAGAAAGAGTAAGAACAGATAATGTCTTTGCTTTGTTCCCTTGAAATTTCTCTCTGAATTTGAGTGAAAATGTGATACTCATCATAATAAAAGAAGAGAGAACATTGTCTTCTACTCATCCAAAAAACAAATGGAGGAGTTTATTTCTGCAAGTGTCTGCAGCTTTATGTCTGACTTACCAGCAATTTTCATTGTTATGGCACAGCATGTTGGAAAAGGCTGTCTAGAAACCAAATGAGTCAAATATTTAGCGAATAAGAGAGTGAGCTTACAAAGAGCTACCCAAAGTCAGCTAGAAACTCAAACAAATGATCTGTGCATGGATTAAGGCATGTCTCTCTACTATTAGTGAATGAGTGTTCACCAGCTACTCAAGGTTACTTTTTGGGCCAGCTGTATGGTGGCCGACACTCAGTTATTGCTTTACCAATAAGCCACCATCACCAGCATAGCAACAGTGTACTCTTGCATGTACTTGTTCTTTGATGTGTCCCACAAATAAGTTTGTATGTCAAGATTTAGACATTTGGAAAAGAGGTGGAAGAAACAGTGTTTAAGATTAGACTTGCAAATTCCAAAGTACAAGGTGTCAGTCTAGTCATATTAAAACATCCACTTAGAACAACTCACACAGTAACTGTAGCATATTATAGGGAGGAATCATGAATATGCGATCAGAACAAAACAGTTTCAGAGCCTGAACACCACACTGTCAATTACAGCAGTCACTTTCTGTGATGTTGTCTTGTAATTTTGACAGTGATTATACTTTTGTGTGATGTATTGCAGATATTACACTTCAGCTGTTTACTGAGAAAACTGCATTTTACACTTTTACTGTAAGAGTAGAACCTGTTAAGTAAGGAAAATCTCATCATAATACTTCCACCAAACTCAGTCATGCCTGACATGCACTTGAGACAATCATCCTCTGTCACAATAGCATGACATGATCAACCCTAAGAAAATCAAGTCATGCTGGAGGTTTGCAGACAATGTCTAAAATCAGTGTGAAGGATTTTTCAACTGATTATGCTAGTAACAAAACATTTTTCTCCAAGCAAACAAGCTGTTTTTAAACAAATCATTAACATTATAAGCTTGTAAAAGCAATATTTTTTAAGTGCAGCAAGTTATAAACATCTGTTTTCTGCCTGATTATTTTAAAGAGTTCCTGTGCACAAGGCTCATATTTATAAATAGATTTGTTCAGGATGCTATGCACAGACTGTTCAGCATTTCACAATTATCTAAAACAAGGCAAGACTTCCTTACACAGAACTTAAGAAAATTGTAGAATCATCATAACAAATGAAGCATGTAGAAATCTTTGTTCGATAACTAGTCACAGGACTACTGTATTTTTTAATAGTAAGTATATCAGCATATCTTCATCATTCCGTCTGTTTGGGATGAAGATTAGAGAAAATGAAGGATATATATCTCCATTGTCAATACTTATTACAGCATAAGTATCCTCCCAAATTCTAGTTATAAAGGACTTTCAAAGATTAGATTGTGGACATACCAGTTAATTTAAAGTAAATACAGTAAAAGATTAGAAATTCCTTTATTATTTTTTCAGCATTTGTTGCCTCTCTGATATCAAATCAGGAGTCTTATTGGTTATGATTTAAAACAGAGTTCTATGTAGATATAGTATCAGATTTATTCCATGTATTAAATTTTTTAATCAGGGGCTTTAGACATTTTTCTAGTAATGATGTACTGGAGTTCATATGTGTAACTATGTGATAAATATTGCCATGAGAAATGCACATAACTAGGATGAGTTACAATTTCAGTGATAACTTTCAGTGCTCAAATACGACATCAGAACTTCTCTGAGCTGTTAAAGCTTTCATTTAAAAATTCAGAATGAAAATACTTATTAGTTAGGTGGTAAAAAACATTTCAGAGTATATTTTGCCTTAGAATTTTTATACGCTTCTCAGTGTTACCCATCAGCAACAGCCAAACAGCAACTGTGACACTAGGCAGGGAGGAAAATTAACCCTGACTGAAAAGAAAATATTTTAAACCTACTGAGAACCTACATGGCGAGTGAAAGAAATCTGTCCACACACACCCAACACTGAATGAATCACTTCTGTATTTATTATCTCTGCCACATTTTCAATGTGGTGCTTATTGGCATGATACTGTTTAACTATTGGCAGAACAAAGCACATAACTACTTATTTCTGGACTTCAGAACACTGATAATTCACTCATTATGAGTAAGATATTTGTACCCAAAGGAAGCTTGTGGTTCACCAGAAAGCTTAATGCAGATGGTGTTATTTAGGCTAATTTGGCCTGGTATTTTTCTGCATGGTAAAGGCAACAACTGCAAAACCTGTTACCACTGTTGTTATTATTGCTAGTGAAAATAGTCCCAAAGACCTGTGACAAACAGATGGGGTGAAATGATTTAATACATTATTACCCTGCACTTCATAATCAATTAATAATTCGGAGATATTTTGTGAGCAAAATATAGCCAACTTGAAAATAGTT
The DNA here is from genome assembly GCA_013400415.1 of Scytalopus superciliaris. Taxonomy (NCBI): domain Eukaryota; kingdom Metazoa; phylum Chordata; class Aves; order Passeriformes; family Rhinocryptidae; genus Scytalopus; species Scytalopus superciliaris. The sequence continues at coordinate 147,740 of VXBX01002341.1, read as the reverse complement.
ACTTAGTAGCTCTAATACACCNAAAAAAAAAAGGTAGAATTGAAAAGATTCACAGTAAGTACAGCAACAACAGTGTGGTTGTCATGGATGGCACAGGTTTAACAGGAAATGTCAATTTGCTTACCAAGGCACTGTTCTAACTGCTTAAATACTGTTCGCACAAGAATTGCATATTCTTTCAGTGGAAAACACCCCGGAAGATTACTTTAGATTTTTAAGTATTTGTTTGCCAAATGTCATTTCAGATACCTTTGCTCTGTATTTCAACAGATAAAGTAGCAACACATTGTTTCAGATACATATTTTCTTACAGTGTTTCTTTCCTTTCTGTTGAGGACTTACTACCACTTTTTCTTGGGTCAATTTGTATAGCTACTTTTGGCTCTACACAGACTCTGCATGTAAGATTCAAAGAACTTTATAAAGTAAATCAATACTATAATAACTCATCACACATAAAGACAGCTAAGATTTAATGGGCAAATAGTGTCCATTTCTTCACCAGCCACAGAGGACTCCTAAAGGCTCTTTGGGGGGCAGGCATCAGACAGAGAAAAGAGGTTGAACCACCAGAATGTCCACCAGCAACATCAAAAGAAAGAAAAGGAAGGGAAATAACCTATGTAACAGAAAGGCAACACATTTCAGACTAATAGAAGGATATGCATTTTGTTAGTGCACAACTAACTTGTGAAACTCATTGCCCAGAAATGTTAGAGAGGTCAGAATCTTTTTATCACTAAAAGGCATACATCTCTTTGTGCTGGAAGAACACTCATGGTCATTCTGACTGTGACAAAGGAAGCAAACTGTCATTCTCTTGTCCATAATCAAATCCGGTTTGATGAAAATGAACATTTTTTTATGGAGTCTCACATGTCCAGTGACATGGATTTTGACACTTTTCTGAGGTAGTTGATAGTGCTCAATGTTCAGGAACCTTTCCTGTTCAACCATCCAGAAGCCCGTCTGGCAGTCACTCTTACACCACCTGAGCTGGGACTGAGGCCCCTTCCCAGCTACACACCCCACACTCACACCATCAGACCAAGTTTCCTTAACATCCTGGCCCCAGGTTTCCCACAGCAGAGTCTCAGGCATCTGGATCCTAAAAATAATTCAATCTTGGAGCAATAAATAAATAACACTTTGCCTTCCAGGAGGGACCTGGAACAATCGAAACCTTGGGCCTTTATACCCTCAACAGTCTAAAGGTGGGGACATCTGGGGTCATTGGCCCCTGCTGTGTCTTTGAGTGTCTGGTCCCTTGGGTGGGCCACAGGTCCCTGTGCCCTTTGTCATGCAAAGGGGCAGCAGTTCATGGCCCCTTGCCTGGGGCTCCCACCACCCAGAGCTCAACCTGCAGCTCGGCTGCATCCTGAGCTACCTGCACTGAATGGATTCCTCAACACCAGGCACCAAAACGTGTTACTGAGCTAGATGGATCACCCCCATTACCTTCTGTGCCCCCAAGCTCTGCAACAGATTAAATGTTTGGCTCAGAAAACCTTGATCTATTTTTGGACAACAGAGATCTATCCCAGAGCAAATCTGAATTCCCAAGACATATCCAAACACCTTTTCTTCTGCAGTTTTAAATGTTTAATCTCAAAAAGAGTTAGCCTATTAGGTATTACAAGCAGATAAACTAGGAATTCTAGTGATAATCACTATATACTTGTTTGTTAAATGCTTTTCTAATGGAAAAAAAACATTAGGATTTTTCTGAAATAATTCATTGCAATAATTAGAATATGAATTACTAAGTAGTAACTGACCATGAAAAAGCAAGGTATTGTTACTACTGTCACTTTGAAAAATCAGTCCCACAGCCCCACTTTTTTCCCACTGAACAATTTGATTCAGACTTGTCTTGGGGTAATCATTCATTAAGAAGATGCTTCACTGTGTTGGCATAAAAAAACTACTCAAATACACACTTCACAAACTGAAACATCCAGGGCCCACAATCAGTTTAGGTAGGTCTTTTAGCTCTAGAAAAGTTAGTGAAAACACACCAGTTGATATACAGCATTATGTTTCTAAATTCTTCTTCCATGCAGTGCTATTTTGACAGGTGTTCAGGCAAGGAGAGACCCTTATTTCACTTAATTTAAACTCCATTATAATAGAAAGTTATAGCACACTTGCAGCACCCACTCCAGGTCCCACCTGTAACATCCTTCTGTAAATGCTACAATCTCATAAGCTAAAGTAGTTAAAAAAATCCAACCAAAGAAAGAAAGAGGGAATATTGTAGATGGGGGGAGGTGTTATTACTAATGTGCATCACTTGTAAGAAAAGGACAATTTCTTGCAAAAAAATATAAAGCAGAAGGTGGGAACTGAGGAAAGTGCAAAGCAAAATAAAGCAGAAGACAGGGGAGATCTACTGGCAGCAGTTAAGGGGTTTCACACTTACACAGAAGTATTTATAAAAGGTGTTAAAGTGCCTGATGACTCAACCAAAACATTTCTCTGCACAGTCAAAGCAAAATGGTTCAAGCTGATCATCTACAAGTAAGTAGCATAAAGACATACCCCAAAGAGACTTTCAGTGGCCTGAAACAGGTGATAGATCAATAGGTGCTGCAGCCCTAAGTAGCCATGTAAGCTTTAAGTGTTTCTCAGGACTGACGCTTGAATCTGCAGTCAGCAGTGCTTTTTCAGTGTGCAAGGACCTGCAGGGAATTCTGTGGTACTCATTCAGGTCGCTAGCACTGCGGACACCAGGCATATGGTACAACAGCAGTTTGTGGCCACTGAGTGCCAGATAGTCATAGAAAATAGTTCTCAGTGGGGCATGGTTTGAAACGGACAAACGAGGTGGGAACTGAACTTTTCTCAAAATAAATTGCCTAGAAATTGCTGGAGTCAGTAGAGGGATTGACCTTGAGGTTTTAGAGAGGTGGATGATGGAAAGCAGCAGGAGGGAAGCTCCTGTCTGAGCTCTGCAGAGATTAGAGTAGCAACATTAGTTCTGAGAACCCAGAAGTCTCTTTTGATTCAGCTTCAACTTGAACTACTTTAAAAGCCAGAGGCAGATGTATTTTAGGCCCTGATGTACATATCTGCAGTGGTGAAATACGAAATGATGTTGCAGTTGTTAACTCACACTGTTTACCCTCCAACACAATAATTCCTGCTTGCTTATAACTACAAAAAGGTTTTGCCATCCAGTGACACAGCAGATGTTATTTTCTCCCCAAGCAACTCTCACAGGACTGATGCTGCACATTTCTCAAGTCATATCATAGCACACAAGGCTGAACTTCATATCCATATAATCCCAGGCTTTTAGCTGTTGCAAGCTCATCATAAACCTTTTGATTTTAGGGACCATGTAGTTTTATTCTCACTTGTAGAGTGATGGCTGGTATCAGGCAGATTTATCGGGAGATAATAAACACCCTGGGCCAGGTCCTCAGTTGGCATCCACAGAGGTCCACACATTCATTTTTTGTTGAAAGGCTGTATTTTTTCCAGTGACAACCCGCCCTCCTTTCTTTCATTGAAAGAGACCTAACAAGGTCTTCCCCCACACCTGTCACATACACAGATGCACAAATTCATGTGTGTTCATGCATTAGAAGTGGATTACATGCACTTTAGATAAAAAATAATTCCCAAGGCTGACACCTGAGAATTATAATCTATTTTTCTTTGTAATGCTAGTACATTTGGAAAATAAAAATAGTAGTTGTTTAGGAAAAAAAAAAAAAAGTTATGTAAGGTCCTTCCACTGAAATCTTTTCACAATAGACTACCTTCCATCAACTGTCTAAGCTTTCAAAAACTTACTGGTACTTTTTTCACCTCTTTTGTTCAGATGCTACAAAAATTGATGGGGATCTATATCTCAGGCCTGCTTTTTATACAGAGTATTGATATCACAGCAGAGATGTTGCTAATCACTGATAAAATCTATTATTTATAAACTTCTTTATGATGTTTCAGCAGGGAAGAAGATCCTCCATGCAAGATTTCCCCTGTCCCCCAGGAACACCTTGGCTAAGTGTAAACAAATGCACCTACACAACTGCTTGTGGTTTTTAGCTGCAAAATTCTATTAAAAAGAAGCAGCTCAGGCAAGGTGATGTATCTTACAACAGTGTGCTGGTTTAAAGGTAAACCAGCAGGAGAAATGAACTCAACTCAAAAAGAAATTATAAAACAGAAATACAATTCAATAAAAAGATCACAATAAGTAATAATAACTGGGCCTGGCCACTATAACTAGGACACACAGTTATTCAGCTATTTGCATTTTACAACTCTGGTTTGGGGTGCTCTTCTGCTTCAGATGCCCAACATCCCATGAAATTTCCTCATTCTTGCATTACTCTCAGTTAATCAATTCTGTTCTGGCATCCATGGAGATAGGGTAACCACTTTTGGGAACCATCAGCTTTAGACTGTGAACTGTCATTTTATGTTTCTAAGATCACCATTTAAGTACAGTGTGTTCAGGGAACTTACAAAAGAGTCTATGATCTCCTGGCCAGAAGTGTGGCTTTGCTGATGGTCTCTATTCTTTATCTCAAACTCTGGGATGCAGAAAGATGGCTTAAACTCTCACACTGTAACAAGTCAATTCTAATGAAGAAGCTCAGCTTTTCCATGATACGTATATAACTTCCACTCAGCTAAAAGCCTAGGTACCTATATCCATCTAGAATCAAACTAAACAGCACAATATTCATGTGATGAATACTCAATAGGGAAATAGGCCAAGGCAGTCAGTTAAACATGAGGCCATCATTCATCCTAAATCCACTTAAACTTATAAAATTTTTAGTTCTCTAGGACACCTTCTTTAGGAAGGAAAGGTACTCAATTTCATCTCATTGTCCCATGCTGTGCATAAGGAAATGCTCCTTCCTACTCTTAGGGAAACTTCCCTTTCTGAGTATCCAGGAGCCACTCCGATAGTCAGTCTCACACCTTGAGCTGAGACCGAGGCCTCCTCCCAGCTACACCCGCCATGCTCACACAGTCAGACCAGGCTTCCTTAACAGTTTGACCCCAGGTTTCCAATACCAGTCACAGACAACTGAATCCTCAAAATAATTTAATCATGGTGCTAAACACAGCACAGTTCAAGATTAATTAAATAACAAAAATAACACCTCAAGCTGGTGCCTGCAAGGAGGGGCCCCCAAAAAAGGAAACCCTGGGTTTTTATACCTTCACAGTGTAAGGGCAGGAAAGTCGGGGGGGTCCTTGGCTCTTGCTGTGTCTCTGAGTGTCTGGTCACCTGTCTGGGCCACAGGTCTCTGTTCCCTTTGTTATGCAAAAGGTCAGCAGTTCATGAACTCTTGCTTGAAGCTTGAGCGGGGGCTTCTGCCCCCAAGAGCTCAACGTGTAGCCTGCACACTGTTCCAAATGTTTTCCTTAACACTACGTCTACACCCTCTTATATAACAACACCTCACACATTTACTCCAGACTAGACATAGGTTCTTTCAATTTAGAAATCCAGCAGCCGGATGACATGGGGTGAGAAGAAAGCATGCCCAGAAAGCATGCCAAAGATGGCAGGGCTCTGGTTAATCATGATTAGTCAGAACAACTGATTTGCTATTACACAGGAGTTCTGCAAAGTAGTTCTGGGCAAAGGCTAAACTTCATTTCCTCAATTATATTAATATTGCTAGAGGAAATATATATGGAAGTGGCACTGATAATGATAATCTCTAATTGGTGACAATGAGGCATTTTTATAAGAAACTATCTCTCTGGCAGCAGTGGTTACAACACGGATAATACACTGCATACTATTTCAATATGTCTGCTTAGTGTTGTGTAGGAGATGGCAACATTATTCCCATTTCACAACAGGACATGGTAAGAGTATTTTGTGCCATCAATTTTTTCTGTGGCAATCTTCATTGTGGTGCCAGATGTTTTCTTATGTGTTGTACACCAGTATTGTTTTCCACCACTGCTCTGTAGCAATCAGTAAGCCTGTGCAAAAAGAGAGTAATAATGCAATTAACTTCTGACAATAGCATACATTTTGGCATGTTAAAACAAGGATTACAAATATTGCTGGAATAATCACTCTAACTTAGTTTAGCCAACCATAAGGTATCATAAAATACAGCCCTGTAAATCTGACAGTAAATATCAAAGCTCACATTATAACACTAGAAAATTTGGAATGAAAATAAAATAAATTGGTGGTATTTAATTATACTTCAGAGTATTGGAATTCTTCCATTAAAGTGGGCAATGGCACCTACTGTGTAATGATGATCATGTAATGAATCTTCCACATTCTGAAACTGAGATGCCTGAACAAAAGTCTGTGCCCATACATTATGTGAGGTTCTGCTTTGTGGCTGAACTCTTTATCTTCATAGCTTTATTTTTCCCACTTTTTTTTTTTTAGCCTGGAAGGGACAATTTAATCTAATTGTTTACTATGACCCACTGCATAGCAAAAGTCAAAGAGCCTTACTAAGTTATTTCTGTACCAACTTGCCATGAAAAATGAACTATAAAGATTTCCTTTTTTTTTTTTTTTTAAAAAGAAGTAACACAATGAGATTGATAAAATCTATTTTCATTCATTAATGCCTCAGCCTAAAATTACTGTTCTCTTCTGTAATGGTCCTGGTGGTGTGGTCTGGAGCACAGCTGATTCCCATGAAAAAACATCTATGGCTACAGGTAAAGCAGTAGAGGTTGCCTGTACAGTACCTGAACTAGCTTGTGATGATCAATTGTATTTAATTATCTGTGTGATTCCTGCAGAGTTTTCACCTGTGCCAATTGAAGCAGGACAGGAGTACTGGAAATTACCGACCACAAAGGAACACCACCTGAGAAAACAAAGGAGTAAAAAAAGATGTTCAATACAAGCTTCATAATGACCACGTATTTTGAGATCCAGCAGACTGCTCCTGGTCTGTGCAGGAAAATGACAAATGAATGCTGTTTAACATTTTGCTTGAACAGTTTTTCCATTCAGAAAACTATTTGCAATACAATGAGACAGGCAGAGCTGTGAAGCATTTTATAAGGCTGATTACCTTTCTAGGGCATATAATTTGATATACGCTTTGTTTATCCAGAGTAAATTCAGTGGCTGAAAAGATTAATTGAACCTATTTTATGTTACTTGTATATGTTCTCACAGAGGAAGGGACTTGTGTTTTTTTCTTACTGACTCATGCTGCACAAGAGCCTGCAGTACACCAGCAACAGCAAAATTACTTTTCTAAATTTAGCAGTTCATAAATCTTACATGGTACCAGCCCATCCGGTGGTTTGTTGTTTTGTTTTTTTTTTTCCTTTCTTTCATGACTTTCTCATATACCCCCAAAAAAATAAACAGAAGTGCATGCAGGAGATGCACATTGTTTGCCTTTGCTTCTTTGCTCTCATCCTCCAAGGTACAGTGCACATCTGTCAGCTTACTTGTGCTTTCTCCCCCTTCTCTCCCTTCCTCTCTCCCCATAAACATAGAATGTGTGCAGG
>VXBX01002341.1:129294-139316 GCA_013400415.1 Scytalopus superciliaris | reverse complement strand
AGGGTACCCCAGGTCTGGCAGATAAGGCACCTTCTCAGAAGGTATCTGGGAACCAGGCAGAATATCCAGGCAAAGTCAAACAGCTCCAGATAAGGTTATGTGATTCATTAAATCCAGCAACACTGCTGACAGAAGTCTGGTTTAAGCATACAAAATTATACCAGGTGAACTCTGGAAGAAGTCTGATATATCTCATTCCTATCCAGAGCTGATTAATACATCTTAGTCCTTTTCCTGGTTTTGGCTAATAATTTTTTTTCTTAGTAGCAGGTACAGTGCTGTGGTTTGGATTCAGTATGATAATAATGTTGACAATATAGTGATGCTTTGCCTGTTGCTGAGCAGTGTTTACCCTGTTCAGTGTCTCATGTTCTGCCACTGAGGAAGTGCACAGAAAAGATGGAGGGCAGCACACCTGGATCAGCTGACCCAAACTCACCAAGGGGATATACCACGCAATAGAATGTCACACCCAGTATATAAAGCAGGGGAGTTACCCAGAACAGGGTCNTGTGCAGGAAAATGACAAATGAATGCTGTTTAACATTTTGCTTGAACAGTTTTTCCATTCAGAAAACTATTTGCAATACAATGAGACAGGCAGAGCTGTGAAGCATTTTATAAGGCTGATTACCTTTCTAGGGCATATAATTTGATATACGCTTTGTTTATCCAGAGTAAATTCAGTGGCTGAAAAGATTAATTGAACCTATTTTATGTTACTTGTATATGTTCTCACAGAGGAAGGGACTTGTGTTTTTTTCTTACTGACTCATGCTGCACAAGAGCCTGCAGTACACCAGCAACAGCAAAATTACTTTTCTAAATTTAGCAGTTCATAAATCTTACATGGTACCAGCCCATCCGGTGGTTTGTTGTTTTGTTTTTTTTTTTCCTTTCTTTCATGACTTTCTCATATACCCCCAAAAAAATAAACAGAAGTGCATGCAGGAGATGCACATTGTTTGCCTTTGCTTCTTTGCTCTCATCCTCCAAGGTACAGTGCACATCTGTCAGCTTACTTGTGCTTTCTCCCCCTTCTCTCCCTTCCTCTCTCCCCATAAACATAGAATGTGTGCAGGTGTGTACACACATACAAACATATAATGCATGTAGGTGTGTACTCACGAACACACATATGTATGTATATTTTTTCTTCTTCAGCTAATGGAGAACAAATTGTTATGACTTCAAGGCACAAAGCCCTGTGGTCTGAAGGAGTCATGTGACCTGGTTCATGTAAGTGGCTGATGATCAAACTGTTACCATTCCAGATACATTTACCAGGTGAATGGTCATAGCTCTGCATCTCTTTGCCCCTGTGCACTTCATTTTCATCTCAATGCCTTGGACAGCAGCTTGTCACTTAATTGTGGCTTGTTCTGTGCATAATAGATTGGGTGTCTCTCTCTAAGGGCTACAGATCTTCAAAAGATAAATGATAATACTGCCAACACTGGTTCACATGTTATCAGGATGAAGACTAACTTAGTTGCGCACTGGTTAATTCAACACCTTCTGCAAAAAATTCTTTAGAACTAAGCAGTCCAGAGCATCCCAAGGAGGAGGTTTTTCTTCTACTTTCCTTCAGCCCTTACTAATCCAGAAGGATTAATTCAATTAATTCAGTTGCCTTTTTGGAGACCATTGAAAATGTACTTAGGTGAGCAGGTTGTCTAGATAGGCGTGGGTCATTTCCAGGTCTTCTGTTGCTCCATGGCAAAGGTTGTGAAACCTATTGAATTGCAGACAGTTCTAGCCTGCTGGGAGGTGACACTTCAAACATACTAAAACCAAGGCACTGAGCATTTTTGACACTGATGATGATCTACCAACTGATAAAATGTTCAACAGAAGTGCATGCTGGCAGAAGCAGCATTTTCTGCAGCCAGCCCTTGGATCCCAGTCCAGTTTGGAGACAGGAATGTACACTGCAATGTGCTTCTTTCCATGAAGTTTCACTACACTGAGATGAACTTTAAGGAAGCACAGCAGTCGAGTGCTAAAGGGGGAGAGCCCCCCTGTGCAGTGCATCCTGGGTTATTATCTATTACTTACAGGAGGAACCTCAAACAAGATCCCAGTCCCACATTAACAGGCTCGACATGCATACAGAGCAAGAGATAATCCTAGTGGATTTATCTGCTGTCATGTCTGAGATTACAGGGTACCCCAGGTCTGGCAGATAAGGCACCTTCTCAGAAGGTATCTGGGAACCAGGCAGAATATCCAGGCAAAGTCAAACAGCTCCAGATAAGGTTATGTGATTCATTAAATCCAGCAACACTGCTGACAGAAGTCTGGTTTAAGCATACAAAATTATACCAGGTGAACTCTGGAAGAAGTCTGATATATCTCATTCCTATCCAGAGCTGATTAATACATCTTAGTCCTTTTCCTGGTTTTGGCTAATAATTTTTTTTCTTAGTAGCAGGTACAGTGCTGTGGTTTGGATTCAGTATGATAATAATGTTGACAATATAGTGATGCTTTGCCTGTTGCTGAGCAGTGTTTACCCTGTTCAGTGTCTCATGTTCTGCCACTGAGGAAGTGCACAGAAAAGATGGAGGGCAGCACACCTGGATCAGCTGACCCAAACTCACCAAGGGGATATACCACGCAATAGAATGTCACACCCAGTATATAAAGCAGGGGAGTTACCCAGAACAGGGTCTATGTGAGTTTGGCATTGGACAGCGTGTGGTGAACAATTATATTGTGCATCACTTATTTTTCTTTGGTTCTGGTTCTCTCTCTCTCCTTTTTGTTACTATTATATTCTACTTTGTTGCAATTATTAAACTGGTTTTAGCTCAATCAACAGGGTTCACTTTTTTTTCCCCCCATCCAGATTCTTCTCCCCATCCCATTGGGGTAGGGGGAAGTGAGCAAACAGCTGCATGGTACTTAGTTGCCATGGCTGGAGTTAAACTACAACAGCTCTCTCCTGCAGAAATAGTTTGTTTATAGCAGCTGACACTGTGAATTGACTTTCTTACTCCCACTTTGCAGGTAGGTGCAGCAGGAGTGAGGAGCTGGTTTACACAAAGCAGCGCTGGAAAGCAATGGCTGCCTGTGGCAGACTTGTTTTCCTCACTGGTGTTCACTGCCCTAGACATAGAAAACAACCAATCACATTTAAATGGCAATTTCCTAGTAATGCATGTAATGAAAAACAAACAGATGAGGTTTCCCACAGTGTAAATGTCTCCTTGAAGTACTGATAATGCTTCTGACAGCATGCTCTTTTATGTTTGCAGCAGATCCCATGCAGCATGCAGCTCCTGAGACCCCAAGAGCAGATTCCCACGGCACTCCTGGGTGGCCTAACATGTGCTCAAAACCCAGTGTAGCAACTCTGCTGTTTTTTCTCATTGCACTGACATTAAGCTGGACCATTTCATGAGCACTGTGGCCAAGACCATGCCATCCTCCACTAAGCCTTCTCCAATCCCAACTAGGAGGGCATCTTTCCAAGTTGTCTCCTTGAGTACTTGTGACAAACGTTCACTCACACAAATTTCAGGAATTTTTCAGACCTACACACCACCATAGCAGGGCAGCATTTCCAGCTGGCCTCTAGGACCTTGAAATCTGCCCTAAGGACAAGGGCTGCAATCCAGGAGATTTTTCCTAATTGCCTATAGAGCTAACTCCTCAGCACTGCCATCCTGGTTGAGCAACTGGAAAAAGACAACCGCTACCACATCATCACTGTCAGGGCCACAGGATCTAACTTCTCACTTGTATCTAGTGCAACACATCCACCGTGCCTGCCTTGCCCTCTCCTCAACATTACCTTCCATCCCAGCACCGTGTGTGGGACAAGTCCCACCAATGACAAGGATACCCCACGTCTGGGAATAGACCAAGGCTTCCAGTCAAAGGCACATGCATCTAGTCACTAAGAGCCACCTCTGTTTGGACCAGGGACACCCCAGTCCCCCTGAGACCCTTCCCTCCCCACAAGCCGGGAAAGCTGTTCAGGCTGAGAACAATGGGAGCCCCCACACTCCCTCCTGGGACATGTCAGAGAGTGCTAAGTAGCCAATAGCCAGAATGGACAATGGCGATGCCAGTCCTATTAGTTCCCATGATGTGGCTCCAGGGCCTCTCAGGGTCCCAGCTCCTTCAGGCATTTGTGCTCTCTAAAACCTTCTAATCCCAGACCAGTCTGACCCCTGCAGCCCAGAGATGCTCTCGGGGGCAAGAGTAGAGGGGACTGACTGTCATCCCTCCTGACTTTCTCTTAGGCTTAGCCAACCTGTGCTGACTGGTCAGGCAGGAGCAGCCCTTCTCCAGAGCCAGGGCACTCCAGGCTGATGAAGACCATGGCAGGTCAGGCTGTTCCCTTCAGCCCATGGAGGACCACAGTGGAGCAGAGACACAACTGCACCCTGGAGGAGCCCCATGCTGGAGCAGCTGGGCATGCCCCAAAGGAAGCTACAGCCCATGGAGACTGCACACAGGAATAGGCTCCTGGCAGGAACTGCGGCCTGTGCTTAGGAGCCCACACATGAGATTTTCTGGCAGCTGCAGCAGACTGTTCCTGAAGTACTACACCCCTGTAGAAAGGATCCACGTTAGAGCACAGGAGCAGTGTAAGGAGGAATGAGCAGCAAGACAGTGTTACAGACTGACCACAACATTAATTCCCCATCCTTCTGCATAGATGGGAAGAGGAGGAAGAAGAGCCTGGAATGAAAGAGTGAAGTTGAGAAGGGAGGGGAAATTGGTTTTAGCTTTGTCCTTGTTTCTTATCCCACTACTTAATTTTCTATTGGCATTAAAAGACACTAATTGTCCCCAAGGCTATGGGGGGCCAGTGAGAGTAATCTCCCTGTCCCTATCTCAACCCAGCATTCCCATTTCTTCCCCTATGTTGTGGAGAAAGTGACAGAACAGTTCAGTATCTGGCACGCAATCAGCCACAGTCAAACCCACCAAACTCATGCAGGTAGTAATAGAGGAAAGAGAGAAGACATCTTCCTCACCCAGCCCTGAGAGCTACTGCTGTGCATACAGAGAAGGGACAAACCTGGAGAACAAGACCCTGCCTGAGCCTTGCACATAAATGCTGCAGTATATTTAGGGTGTGCTGAGGTGGGTGAGTTGGCAGTTGCAAGGATGTCAGGAACAGCTGCTCTATTGTGAAGGCTACAGACAAGGCAGATATCTTCACGCATGCACTGGCAGGGCATAAAGAAGAGGAAAAATAGACTCCTTGAGAGCTGCACAGTTGCAGGATATGAGGTAGAAAGCACAGTCTGTAACAAGGAAAATAAAATAAATCTGAAAAAAAAAATTGTTTCCAAAGGGAACACTCAGATGTTAGAAGGGGTAGCACAGAGGGGCCATCCAGCTTTGGGAAAACTCAAAACTGAACAAATCCCAAGCAATCTGATCCACGTTCCTGCCTTCAGGGAAGGAAGGGACCAGACAATCTGCAGAATTCCCTTCCAACATAGACTACACAAGACACTCAAAACCAAAAGAAAAATGTTCTGTGCAAAACACACAATACATATCAAATACATTTTAGAAAAAAGAAGTCTTATTGCTTTATTCAGATTTTGACATAGCTTACCTTAAAATTACAGGAAGTCCTTTGAGGATCTCTGTAGAAATCACTGCCTACTTTTCAGCAGAGATCAGCTTAAACCAAAAAGATTGAAATGATGCTGGAATTCAGAGTGAATAATTTCACAGGAACTAAACCATTTTTCCCTTGTCTAAGAAGGGCAATCCCCATAAAACACATTTTCTGATTTTTGGTTTGGGCTCCTTTTTTGTTGTTTGGTTTAAGCAAAACTTTGCAATACTCTGTGGATGGCTTTATGAAATTACAATTTCGAGACAGTCTTCCAAACAAACTTTTAAAGTTACATACTAGCAATATTCTATCTTCTTTGACTTAAAAGTGCATACACATTCAACGGTTTTACACACTTCCCAGACATCTTTTAACATACAGAAATTCTATCAGATATTTTAGTTCTCAAGGGGGAAAAAAAAGTAGTTAAAACAAATTCACAATTTTAAGAAATATTCTGTGGAAAGCGTGCTACATTTTTTCTTCAGGGAAATCAAACCACGAGGATCTATTGACAAGTCTCTTTGGCAGTCTTAGTATCAACGGTTGTCTCTCTGGACACTCTAGGAAGGAAATCCTGGGGGAAGATAGTTGACTGGAAGGCGCTGCTGGTGCTTCCTGAACATAGCTGGTTACAGTTTCTGTGTGAGATGTGTTACTGCTGGTATCTGCTGTGATAATACCCTGATCAGCTGCTGTTCCTTGAAGTTTGACATCAGTGTTTCTAGTGTCACTATCTAAGTCTTCCCTTGTGGTAGGGATACTGTACTTTTTGTCTGCTCCTCCAGTTTCCTCACACCCTGTCCTCAGAAAAGATGATGGAGACTCATTTTCCCTCTCATTTTTCTGAGTTGTGCCTGTCCAAGTAATACTGCTGTCCCATTCAGTACTTTCTGGCTCCTTGCTACTATCACTATCAATTGTAATCACCACTGGAGAAGAATGTGCCGAGTTACTCGTGTGATGTTTTCGGTGTTTCTTCTTATGCTTTTTCTTTTTCTTTTTAAGATGCCTTGTTGTGTCTGTTGCTTTTCCCTCATAGACTATCTCCACACTTGGACTCCTCATCTTCTTTTTCCTTTTTTTACGCTTTGTCTCATTACTTGCTCGATTGTCTGACAGGCTATCTTCATTTTTGCAGCAGTCACTGAATTTTGAGGATGTTTTCTTGGGGTCATTTTCTCTTTCTAGGCTTGTGCTCTCCATGAATGCATTCTCCAGGTGGCGAGTTTTGTATTTCCTTTTTCCACCAGGCTTTTCACTTTTCATTCTCTCAGTTCCTCCAGAAGGAGTCCTTGATTTGTTGCTTGATCGACTCCTTGACCTGCATCTTTCGTAACAGTAATAGTGTCTTTCATGGAGTCCCCTCTGGCTGTGCAGGTCTGTCCTTTCAATAAATGACCGGATCCTGTATTCTGGACTAACGGATTGCCTTGAGTAGAGAGTATTAGACCGTGTCCTCCTCCTGGAGGAGTCATAGCTATCTCCAAACATCTTTCGACTACAGAAAGCAGAACCCCATTGATGTCTACTTTGATAACTGTCTCTTACGTAATAGCGATCGCTGTCTCTGCTTCTTGATCTCCTTTTACTGCGGCCTTTGCTACGTGATCGTGATCTGCTTACTTCTCTGGATGGAGTGCTCTCACCGCTCAGAGAGCCTCTCTGGCTTTTTAGTGAAGCTCTGCTGTCACGAGCCCTCGACCTTCTGTTGCTTCTTTTGCTCCTATGTTTGCTGCTTTCTCTGCTTCTCGATCGTCTCCTTTTGAGTTGGCTTTTGCTATGGTGCTCCCTTCTAGACCGATGGCCATGACTCCCTCGGCTGTTTCGTGAACAGGACTGTGGGCTTCTGGACTTTCCCTTTCTAGACAATCTGTGATTCCAAGGGGAACATACTGTGTCACTCCCTGGAGAGGGGCTCCAGTTCAAGTCCTGTGAAGGCAGGTCTTTTCCCTTACATTTTTTCTTCTCATCCTGTTTTGACTCCGTCTTCTCAACTGCAGGAGATAAACAGCTTCTACAACTACCTACATCCTCCTTATACGTTGGAGAACACGGCGAGAAGCTCCTGCTTCGTTCACTGTCACTCCAGCTGTGACACTGGACTGGATGCTGTTTCTTGACATCTTCCCTTTTCTCTTCCCTGATGGACTCCTCGGAGTCTGAGGACAGCTCAACCACTTCTGGTGTCCTCTCAGCCAATGGCTTTACATATCCAACAATTACACAATTGTCTGAGGAAGAGCCACTGTCATTTGAGTCAGCATTAGCCTGTAACTGAGTCTGCAGTTTGGTTCTTTGACTCCCTGTAGCAGAGTCCTCATCAGAACTTTCTGATGACTCCAGAGGAGAAGCTATAGTTGCACGAACCTCTTCTGAAATGGAATAGGAAGGCCCTGGAGTTTCATCATCCCAGGGCGCTTGACCAAGACCAGGCACAGGCAAACTGTTATCTGGCCCTTGAGAATATGCCACATCTGGAGATATTGTAATAATTGATGAATCTGAATGGCTTCCTTCCTCATAAGATGGTGCAGGACAATCATAATTGGCATGTTGATCGTATGCTTCCAAATTAAAAGGACAACGAGCAAAACTGATAAATTCATGCAGGAAGTGTTCTGTCCGATTTAACAAAAATGGCTTTAAATCATCAGCAAAGGCCTGACTTTCCAGATCATACCTAGTTACATTGCTCATGATAATATGCTGGACAATATTAATCAACGATCCATGGGCACCAAACAGGACTGTAAGTTCTCGCTTCAGCCAAGGAACCAACCTGTGAAGGCAGGCAGGGTTGCGGCGGAAAAACTCTGCCGAAATGTCTCGATAGCGGCCGCCATCCTGAATGCTGCGGATACGCACTCCAGTACGGTACAGGGCTCTGCGGAAGTTGATCATGTCCTCCTCCTGAATCTGTCGCAGAGATCTGCCCTCTGCGCTAGCCTGTCTCCTTGAGGCCAGCCTCCTTATCATCTGCTGAATCTCTCGGTGTCTGTGCCGCACTGGCTCACTTGACAACCCTTCAAACAACATCCCATTATCCGGAGGGGACAGCATCCTTCGGGACGGGGAACCGCGCATGCGGCGTTCCCTTGTTAGAGTAGTACGGTAACGAAATCTCCGGCCATCAGGGCTGGCAAAAGAGCTGTTTTCCAAAGGGCTGAGTACGTACTCCTTAAAGTCATCTTCAGCACGAATTGTATGGAAAATGGAAAAAAATGGTTGCTTGCAGAGGGGGCATTCTGCTTTGTTTTTTGACCACTCCTGAACACAGCGGAAGCAGAACCTATGCAAGCAGCGATCTAGATATGCAACATTGTCAAATCTGTCCAGGCAGATGGGGCATTTGGAGTCAGGAGATGCATCGGTTGGCACCTTGCTGGTGCTGGCTTTTGGTGCAAAGTTGCTGTCTTCTGAAAACTCTTTATCTGCTGAAGTCATGTTCTAGAAAAGAAAGAGACAAAAGATCATTGCTATCACAGGGAGGCAAAAATCTTACACTGTGTGGGAAGCCATCACAATAAGCTTTTAAGGTTCCAAAACCCAGCAGTAGCTCTGAGAGAATGCTGAACATAGAGGCAGCATGACCTAACTACCTTGTCTGGCTTCTCTTCAGAGATCTAGCTGTTCAGTGCTGCAAGTTTTAAAGAGCACATATATGCTGACATATATGAAGGTAACAGGCCGGACTGTCTTCTTCCCCACTCTTAAATAGCTGCTTTGATGCAGTCAGTAAGTTTATAATTTACATGGCATCCTCCAAAGCACAGCTTCAAAAGACTAGCATTTATGTATGAAAAATAAGAGAACAGTTAGTTCTGTACTTTAAGAGAAACCAGTCAAAACAAGTAATTGCACTCAAGCTATATTATCACCTTCCAAGTTCTGCTGGACCTGTCCTGTTCCTGCACGCTCTGCCCCTCTTTTGTTGGGCATTCATGCTGGACCACACACAGCTTGTAGAATTAGACAACCTCCATGGATGTGTTCCTGCCAAAATAAGTATCTTCTTTAAGACTAAAGCAGAAACAACCAGATGTCATTCCTACACCCGTCCTCAGGTACACATTGTCTTTTATCTCTAGTCAGCTTGTCCTGGTAGTTTTGGCTGGGGTAGTCAATTTTCTTCACAGTGACTCGTGTAGGGCTGTGTTTTGAATTTGTGCTGAACACAAGGTTAATAATAGAGAGATGTTTTATTACTGCTAAGCAGTGCTTATACAGACCCAAAGCCTCTTCTGGTGAGGAAGTTGGGTTGCATGGACCATTGGGAGCAGACATGGCTGGGACAGGTGACCCCAAGGGACCACAGGGATATTTCAGACCATATGACATCGTGCTCAGTATATAAAGTGGAGGGAAGTAGGAGGAAAGGTGGGATATTTAAAGTGATGGCATTTGTCTTCCCAAGTCATTGTTAAGT
>VXBX01002341.1:93111-128559 GCA_013400415.1 Scytalopus superciliaris | reverse complement strand
GGCGGCGCCGGGAGGCCTCGGCCGGGTCTGCCATCGAGGCGGGGGCCGGAGCAGCGCCGGGCCCTACCGGAGCCGGGCCCCGCCACCACCGTCACATCCGCGCCCCGGGCAGTGACGCCGTTCCGGGGCGGGGCCGGGTTTGCGGCCCGGGGAGCGCCGCTCGGTGAGGGGCACGGCGAGGGGCGAGCAGGAGCTGCGCGCTGTACCGCGGGCGGGGCTGCCGGCCGGGGTGGTGCTGTCCCGGGGTGATGCTGTCCCGGGGAGCGGGAACAGCCCGCGGGACGCCGCCGGCAGTCTGGCACTGCCGCCGACGGTGCAGATTGCTTCCTACTCCTCCGAGGGCAAATAAAGCACAGCTGGCACTTAGGAAAGAAGAGGGAAACACAGCATGAACAGTTGTTAGGAAAACACCTCTCTTTGTATTAGCACGTACCTGTGATTGACACATGGGCGAAAGACAGGGACAAGGCCAGTTCTGCAGGCTGCCTGCCGCCCAGATGTGGCACTGCCTCCCACAGCACATCCATGTGTTACTACCAGGACTCCTGTAAAACAGCACAGCCCAGCCATGTCCCTTTTCTACAGCCGGTATGGACTGAAGTTCGCAAAACCACACGTAATTCACAGGTCCCGAGAGTACTGGCACAGCCCTTCTATTCACGTGATAACCCTGTCCCATGTCCTGAGCCATTTTACTTGTTCCCACGCACCAGCTGGCCCAGCTTCCTGCTCAGGAGCAAACGCACACATACACTGACACACTTCCCAACAGGTGCTCTGCTCCCACAGACCTCCCCAGGTAACAGCACAGGCCTGTGCCTCATACCCTGCCTGAGCTCAGGACCTCCTACTCACCAGGTAGCCCACCTTGAAGTTTGTTCAGGAGATACATCCCCATCCCCGATACTTCTCCCTGGTGCTTGGGGAGATGCAACCACTCTTGTCTCCACAGTAGGCAGCAGGCATGTGGGCTGTGACTTGCAATCCTGCTTTGCATGCTGGTGCCAAGACTTGCTTTACTCACCACAGTTCCTCCAGCAGGTGCACCCAGTGGCTGGAGCTCAGGCACTCACTGTCACCACTGCCCTTTGCTGGCATCGAGACTCTTACTCCCATTACTGGCATGATAGGAGGGATCAGCATCCAGAGTGGTCATACTCTGTCAACTTCCTAACTGCTGTGTGTATGTGCCAGCTCATAGGCAAAGTGGGACCCATTGGACAGTCTGTGTCTGGGTCACTGAAATGGAGAGATGGAAGGTATTCCAGCCTCTTCACAGGGGGTCTGAAAAGAAGCAATTCTGGAAGTAAAATGGATTTGTTTTGAGATGCTGGTTTCCTACAGAGCTGGGAAGAGCAAAAGTCTTGTGGCTCCCACTGCTCCCACTGGCAGCACTTCATCCCACCCACAGACCTCTTGAAACTGGGGAAAAACCTTCCACAGGGGAAGTCTGGCCCTTCTTCCTCTGCCATCACATCTTCTGGGGTCCCTTGGTCTGCAGGAGGGGTTTTCCCCATTAGGGAATAAGAGTGTGGAGGCCCATGTCCTCCTGAGCAGCAGCCACAGCATCTGCAGTCCCTGGCCAGGGACAACCCCAGCCCTCTTCCTGGTGTGTCCTGGCATGACGGACAATGCCCCCTCGGGCACAGCAGCAACAGTTTCCCTGGGAAAGGATGTCAGCTGGCGACTCGGATTATTCAATTTCTGAGTTTGTTTAGCTTTTCCCATGTTAGCTGCACCAGCCTGCAAAGACATGAAAATTGTCAGTGTCCTTCCAAAAGATTCTGTACTGACAGGCTCTCTGACGTTCTCTGAACCAAAGCTGTATCATCCTTCACTGTCCGTGCTGTAGGAGCTCAGCTTCAATGTGCTGTTGTCCTCACCATGGTCTTCAAGCAGTCACCAGGCTGCAGTTAGCCTCTCCTTTTCCTGACTAGCTAGGTATCTCCAGCAGCACGGCACCAAGAGCAGGAGTTAGAAATAGGCTCTGAACCCCAGGCTGCCCCAGGTTGCAGCCTCTTTACTGGTGTCTTCTGAACTTTGGTTTCAGGTTCCACAGCTGGCACGCACCTGGAATTGCATCTGGGCTTATCAGCCAAGGTATTGGTCATTGCAGGTTTTCGGGTTGCTCTGCTCTGCTGCAAACCTTTCAAGTGTCATTTTGCAGCCACCACTATGGAAATCACCCTTTCTGTTTTTGTTCCTTCCGGGTAGCGAGTGTTTGTGCTCACACAGAAATGGTTTACCTGTGAGCTGCCACGAGATGGCAAAATACTCCCCAGCATCGCTCCCAAGCCTGCTTGCCAGCACCGCAGGCTGGAATTGTGCAAGACTTCAGGGAAGCAGCACAGTGGCTGAATTTCTCTCCATTTGTCTTAGCTGCTGCTCAGTGTTTTCAGGCATGCTTCTCCAACAACCTCTGGAGTACCAACACCTGCCCTTTTTCTCTGGTCCCTGGAAGGCCAAGGCAGAACTTATGACTGTTACAACAGAGATGAAATGCCCAATAATGTCCCTGCTGATGACTAGCATCTTGCAGTAACAGAAGGAGGCAGAAGAAGAACTTCCTCTTTTTATGGCATAGTCCTTAGCTAACTGAGAAACTTGTGTGATGTTTCTGCAGATATTAAAACAACAGAGACCCTCAAGAGCTTTTTATTCTGTACCCTGTCTTGACTGTTCTCTGTATTCTCTCTCCTGTACTGCTGTCACAGCACAATGCCAGAGTAAATGTCAGGGGTCCTAGAAACATCCTCAGCTCCACAACCTCACACTGGCCTGAGACCATGTCAGGATGATGGCAGAAGCAAGAAGCCACTTTTTCCTCCTTGATAACATGGACGTGGGATCAAAGGCCCCATAAAGGTTTAGGAGATACCTCCTTCAAGTTTAGTGGGACGGAGCTGGTTTTGCCTGGGATAGAATTAATCTTCTCCATAGCAGCTAGTATGGGGCTCTGTTTTGGATTTGCACTCAACAAAATGCTGATAACACAGGGATGTTTCTGTTACTGCTGAGCAGGGCTTACACAAAGCCAAGGACTTTGCTGCTTCTCACGCCTCCCCACCAACAAAAAGGCTGGGGTTGCACAAGAAACTGGGAGGGGACACAGCTGGGACAACTGACCCCAAATGATCCAAGGAATTATTCTGTATTGAATGGTATCAGGCTGAGCATGTTGAGCTGGGGAAAGAAGAAGGAAGGGGAAGAAGTTTGGAGTGATGATGTTTGTCTTTCCAAGTCACTGTTACATATCATGAGGCCCTGCTCTTCTAAAGATGGCTGAACACCTGCCGGCCCATGGGAAGCAGTGAACAAATTCTTCATTTTGCTTTGCTGCGTGCATGACTTTTGCTTTTCCTATTAAACTGTCTTTATCTCAACCCATGTGTCTTTTCACTTTTAGCCTTCCAATTCTCTTTCGTATCTCACTGGGTGGAGTGAGCAAGCAGTTATGGAGTGCATAGTTACCAGCTGGGGTTAAACCACAACAGTCCTTTTTGGATCACAATATGGGGCTTAGCAAGTTCAAAGAATTACAGACTTGATTTGAATGTGCTAGATGAAATTTTCAGCTCTTATTGCTGTTTCATTATTAATCAGCAGGTTCCTGTGCTTGCCATAGGGCTTATTCACCTGATTGTGTATTGTAATCTAGTGCTCCTTTGGTGGTTGGTGCTGCAATGTTGTGCTGGTGATCACCTCACCCTGCTGTGCCTGGAAATGTTTTGATAACAGCCTGGCAATGCGCCTGGGCTGGCAGGTGGCCAGGGCTTTGCTGCTGTGTCTGTGCTGCTGTACTGGACAGGCTGGAACTCCCATGTCAGCTTGAGTCAAAGGCACTGTGACCTGTGGATGAGTCCACAGTGCAGGGGAAGAGTGTGAGGAGTCCTCTGTGTGAAGAGGAATTAATTAAGGAGAGAGAGATGGTGCTTGACGTGCCAGAGCAGAGATTCCCCTGCAGCCCGTGGTGAGGGCCGTGGGCAGGCAGGCAGTCTTTCTGCATCCCATGGAGGTCCATGGTGAAGACTGTAATTACTGTAGCAGTACTTGTTGCAATCAGAGTAGAAGAAAGGGGAGGAGTTCATTACAATTTTAAGCCCTATAACCTGGCAAAAAAGGATGAGGAATGGAGATTGTAGTGGATGTGCCTTTAAATTGTTGTAACCCATTATTTGCATTGCCTGTTACAGGATTTACTGTAACAGGAACCACACAAACTAATGGAGGAAGAAACCTTACAAGAAGCACCTGCAGTGCAGTAGTGACCTGACCTGAGCTGCCTTTGGTGCCCCGGAACTCCATACAACATACCACATCTCACGTCCTGAGACCACCAGAACGGGCGGAGCTCAAAGTTATGGACTAAGTTGATTTAGTTGACATTATGTGGACATTTGATGGACATTTGCAGTGGTGGTCCACAGATTAAAGGAACAACAATATTTGTGTGATATCAATTAATTGAATGGGGACAGGAAGTCTTAGTGAGGTTATATTGAATAATGTGGGACTAGAGCATGACATAAATGGTATGAAAGAAGGAGTAGAGAATATGCTGGGTTTGCCTGGGGTAGAGTTAATTTTCTTCACAGTGGCTAGTATGGGACTGTGTTTTGGATTTGTGCTGAAAATAGTGATGATAATATAAAGTAGTTTTTGCTACTGCTGGGCAGTGTTACACGGAGGCTTTTCTGCTCCTCACCCACCCCACTAGTAAGGAGGCTGATAGTGCATAAGGAGTGGGGAGAAACTGGGACACTGCCAGCACACAGGTGACCCCAGCTGACCCAGGAGATCTCCCACATCCTATGGTATTTTGAGCAGCATATAAAACTGGGGGAAGAAGAACAAAGGGAGGGACATTTGGAAGGATGGCACTTGTCTTCCCAAGTCACTGTTAAGTGCAATGGAGCCCTGCTTTCCTGGAGATGGCTGAACACTTGCCTGCCCATGGGAAGTGGTGAAGGAATTCTGTTTTACTTTTCTTGCATGCATGGCTTTTGCTGTACATATTAAACTATTTTTATCTCAACCCATAAAGTTTCTCATTTCTATTCTTCTGATTCTCTCTCTGATCCTGCTGGAGGGAGGAGTGAGCAAGCAGGTGCATGGTGCTTAGTTGCCCATTGGGCTTAAACCACACCTACAAAGTTTTGATGCCAGTTGTCTCATTTCTTAATACACCTATCAACCCTCTCTGAGGAACCTGTCTGTGAAGCTGCTTACTTACAATGTTATCACCTATCTTCTATATTCCATCTCCCATTCCCTTTCAAACTCTCTTCATCTTGTGCTCATGTGCTTACTCATAGAAGGCAAGAAGCACAAAGAAACCCCCTCAGCTTACTTCTGGGATGTAATGAGAAGGACCTTGACCTAGTGTTCAGCATCCATCATCCTCTTCACACTCATGAAGATGCAGTTCAGAGCAGAAAGCATGTATTTCCCATCACACTGAAAATGGCACTATGTTTAGGCAGCATTAACCATACAGATGAGGTCACCAGAGATGGCTAAAGGAATATATGCATAATGCTGATTAAATACTCCTCAGATCTCTTTTTTCTTTTTAATCTTTTCTAATAAAGGGTAGCTTATATATCAGAGCAAGACTGGTTTGTTAGTCTTGAAGTGGTTTGTTTGTTTGTTTAGGTTTCAGAAGGTTGTTTGGAAAAATTGTGATCAGCATGCTTTTGATTAGCATAGCTAAGAGGACTTTTATTTAATGAAATGATTAGTTGATTCAGCCAGGTATTGCAGCCATAGTAGCAGCTGCTTCAACAGAGACAAAAGATTCTCCTTCAAACACAACTTTACCTCATTAACATGAAGCAGTACCCATGGATACATGTTAATTATAAGGCTGATAAGAATATGTAACAATAGCTAATGTTGTTTCCAGTGAAGGTTATGGAACAGATTATCTTGAGCATGATCCCATGAAAGCATTGGAGAAGCATTGGGTCAAGCTTAGTCAGTATGGTTTAAGGAAAGACAGGTCTTGCTTGACCAACTTGATCTCCTTCTATGATAAGGTGATCCACCTAATGGATGACAGAAAATCTGTGGATATTGTCAGTAAAGCTTTTGATACTGTCTCCCATGGTATTCTCTCAGAAAAGCTGGGCAGTCCCATGGCTTGGACAGGTGCACTGTTTGCTGGATTAAAAACTGGCTGGATGGCCAGACACAGAGAGTGCTGCTGAATGGGGCTGTACCAGTTGGCAGCTGGTCACAAGTGGGGTTCCCTAGAGCTCAATTTTGAAGCCTGTCCTGTTGAATATCTATATCAATGATCTGGACAAGGGGATCAAGTGTACCTGCAGTCAGTTTGCAGATGACACCAAGCTGGGTGGGAGTGTTGATCTGCTGGAGGGATGTGGATGGGCTGAATCTATTGGCCAAGGCCAACAATATGAGGTTCAATTAGGTGAAGTGTCAGGTCCAGCCTTGGGCCACAACAACCCCAGGCAGAACTACAGGCAGCTGGAAGATTAGCTGAAAATCTGCCCAGTAGAAAAGCATCTGGGAGTGCTGGTCAACACCTGGCTGAGGATGAGCCAGCCATGTGCCCAGGTGGCCAAGAAGGACAATGGCATCCTGACTTGCATCAACAGGAGTAACACAGTGACTATCCCTCTTGGTGAGGCCACACCTTGAGTCCTGCATCCAGTTCTGGGCCCCTCACTTCAAGAAAGACATTGCCATGATGGAGAGAGTCCAGAGAATGACAATGGAGCTGGGGAAGGGGCTAGAGAGTAAACCATATAAGGAGTGCTGCAAGAGCTGGGTGTCTTTAGCCTGGAGAAAAGGAGGCTCAGGGGAGACCTTATTGCTTTCTACAACTACCTAAAAGGAGGTTGTTGACCAGTGTGGATCAGCCTCTTCTCCCAGGCAACTAGTGACAAGAGGAGAGAACATATAATCAGTTTGTGCCAGGGGAGGTTCAGATTGGACATCAGGAAGGATTTCTTCACTGAAAGGGTGGTCAGGCATTGGACAGACTGCCCAAGGAAGTGCTGGAGTCACCAGCCCTGTAAGTGTTCAAGAAATGACTGGACATGACTTAGTGCTATGGTCTAATTGACAGGGTGGTGATTGGTCAAAGGTTGGACTCAATGATCTTGAAGGTCTTTTCCAACCTTTATAATCCTATGATTCTACTGTTGTAGCTGAGTTATTTAATGACGGCTATTAAAACCAGTCAAAAACAGAAGCAAAATCATTAGTTAGATCACTGTGGGCTAAATTCAATTTTCAATCACTTTAACCTATGATGATAATCAATTTCTCACAAGTTACACCACCAAGGAAGCTCGAACATAATTGCATTCCTGTGTTGCATGCTGTTTGAAGAGGGAGAAATGGTGACATTTCAAACTAGAGTTTAATAGAGCCTGCTGCCTGCTTAATAATAATTTTATGCTTTCATTATCCTCTATATTATTTATGCAATACTATCTATAACCTAAAGGCTACATAAATGCAGATTTTGGTAAACACATACAAGTTCATGGTAAATAGAAGCCAAACAATCTTTTAAAGACCCAAGATGACCAGACATAAAATGCATGTAAACCTAAAGACAGTACTTCATACTGCAAGTAGCTCCCAGGTCACCACAGACCAAGGACCAAAAGCTACAAATTCTGTGGGGAAAAAGTAAAAAAGATGTATGCATGGTATGAGACAGAGAAGAATGAGAGAAGGAAAGCAGAAGTCAGCAGTGAATCCAAAGGACGTGTCGGAGGGTGACATGTCAGAGGTCCCTGTTCAAGCACTTTACAAGTGCTTTGTGATTAGAAACACTGAACAGACCCAGAACTGGTTTGTCTGAGTTGTGGTGCTGCTAAATACCTTGTAAGAGTTTGGACAGATGGATTTCATTTCCCTACCTGCAAATACAGACTGGCTGTTTTCTTGATGCCTTGTCACTTCAGATCTCCTCTGTTTGCTGCTGCCATCTTCTGTCCCTCATCTCGTGCTGTGACCAAACGATTCTGTGTATTCGAACAGAAGTGAATGCTCCAGGACCTTGACTTGCCAACAGGGGCTCGACAAAGCCGTATGTTAACACATGAACTCAAGCGACTGAAAAGCGAAAGCGCACAAAACCCTTGTGGAAGCTAGACGGCAGTGTTGGCACATTCTCGAAGGCACAGCCAACCTGCAGCTCAGATTTTGCACAGTGGGCTCTAATTGTGCGAACTCTATTTACAGGAACGGTGTTTCGACCTCCTTTTTTGTCATCTGAAGAAAAAATGGTTTAGCATCTCTGAAACCTCACCCTCAAAAGCAACAACCACAAAAGAGGTGCTCAGAGTTCATAGGGGAAAGCAGTAGTCAAAAAGACTCCAGCAAAGGTCTCAAAGCAGAAAAGAACATACCATTTTTCTTAGTAGTAAAAGATGTTTTCTCCCTGTAATTCAAATTTCTGCATGTCAGTACATGCTCCACTTGAACAGTGACGCACCACTAAAAGGGCTTGTCACTAAAAGGAAGTTGCAGTTTTTGAAATTGCTATTTGCATTCAAATGAGATAGAAAGAGAGGTGGAGGGCTCTGCCACAGACATTGGAAGAGACAAATGGTTAAAAAGATAAAGATCTTCAAAGACCTTCTGTTGCCCCAAGCAGGCGTTAATGAATTTTACTGTGGTTCAGTGAGTCTGGCTTGCTTGTAACGGTTCATTTGGCAAGTTGTTGCTGCAGCGATGCCTAATAATAATTATGTCACAATAATCCCCTAACTGCAGACAGCTTTGTGACTAAAAAAGATTGCTCTGAAAGTGATTTCTGAACTTGGTAATATGGAAAAACATAGTAAGCTCCTTTAGTTCCGTCCTTCGTGGCACACATCACCCGTAAGAACAGAAGGACAACAGTCACTGAGGAAAAGGAGAAGGAATTTTCTTCCACTCAGACACAGATTATTTTGAAATTATAGCAGCAGCTAAGAGTATGAAATTGCCAGCAGATAGGGACAGCATTTACTTTCTTCACGCTTTAGGTGTTACTGATTACGGGGGCAATAAGATAACATATTTTTACTCAATAAACTATTTTTTGGTAGAGTTATTTTCCTGGTGCTCCATTCCAAATTATATTTTGAATCTGTCCTTGTGCTGAATCAAGTAGCAAAGCAATCAAAATTACTAAAATAATAAAATTATTAACTGTAATTAAGACTAAACATATATTGATTTTTAACCATGAACCAAAAGCTCAGTGCCAGCATTAGAACACAAAAGGAAAAAAAAAATTGACATGAACTATCCAAAATAATTTGCTAGCTATGCAGCTTGATAACCATACCTTATTTTTTTCATCAGCTGCAGTCATCTGGCTGACACTCCACATAACTACAAAGGCTCTCAAACATAGAAAAACACATTCTCTCCATTGTAATTTTTCAGATGTAACTGTGGGTGAACAATACATTCTGCAGAAGGTAGAAGTGCCTAATGCAAGAAGGAAAAAATTTGTAGCACAGATAAAGGGAAAGGAACTGAAAGTGAGACTTTCCTTAGGAGTTTAAATCTTAGATCCACACAAATTACTGACCTGCCTTGGGGCAAATAATTATATCAAAATAAATAAAAGCATGCCATTTTAAAAGTCATGGTCCATGTAAATATCTGCAGTAGGTTTCAGATTAGTGGCAGACATGAAGCTTGCTATGACCGTCATAGTTGTTCACCTTGATTTCAAGGGGACTATTCATATAAAAGCTGTGTGCTGAACTGCCATTAATTCAGTTTTAGCTACAAATAAGCTCCAGACTAAAATCCTTGAAAGGCTACTATTTATTAACCAGTATTTATGTATCACTGTGTTATACCTTCTAAATCTGAAATTCACATATAGTACCCTGTTTGCAGGATCAGACTTCAGGGAATTTACCTAAGTACTGTATCTCTTCAAGAAGGGCTCATACTCTAATGTACAGTATGGTACACGAAAGTGGGCACTGAGAGCTGATCTCTGCTTGGAGCTAACCTGCTTCCAACGGAATTTTCACATGATTTGTATTTCAAAGCTTTGTGGGCTACATTTTGTGTGAAATTTGTATCTGAATGTATTCGCTCATTATGATCTCACAACAGATTTAAAGAAAAAAGTTCATGACTTCAAATCAATAACCCCTGCCTTGGTAATGCTGAGCTTTCTTCTCCACAGAGAGAGGCTGTTTGGGTATTTCACCTCAACAGAACTAGGGCATATTAACATTTTAGTCCTTGTTTCCACTTCTGTGCTGATAGATGGCACTTATTAGGAGTTACCTATTCAAAATATACCAATTCAGAAGTTAATGAATTGAACTATTATGCCTGGCTTCAGGCAATACAGCATCCAGCCACTACCCACATACTTTACTCACTGCAGCCAGGGGAGTTCTTCAGTAAAGTGAGGGATTTGGTCTAGTGACAAAGATATCAACAAAAAACTCCTCCTTAGATAACTGTAGTTCATTAGGCTTGATCCAAAGTACATCACAGGTGCTTCAAGGAGGTCTGTCAGAACTGTTGTGAGAGCCATGTGTAAATATAACACTCAGATAACCGAATTTTTATGGGGGTGTAAAAGACAACACACATCCTGTAGAGTTTACAGTCTTATGTAGAATTGCTGCAAAAAGAACAAATGAAGGGAAATAGTCGTGCCTGTTTACCTGAGCAGAAGCTGAGGAGACAAGATGGTAAGAAAGTTGTCTGTGTCACAAGCTAGCTGAGAGCTAGCAACCAACCACAGCCCTTCTATGATAACACAGCATCTTCCAAGTCAGACAGGGTTTTAAAGAGACTTTAAAAAAATGGCTAACACATAATTTTTATCAAAGCCTTCTGAACCTGTATTTGAAACACCCACAACTGTGATGGGAATGGTAGGCTACAAGTGGATGACAGTGGAGGAATGTAGAGATTAACAGAAAAATCTATGGTGTCACAGTGCACTGCCCCAGACTGAAAGACAGTAAGTCGGATACTTAAAAATCTGAGCAACATGGACAGTGGACAATCCTGATCTGAAGGGTAGGATAGGAAGGAAGACAGCTCCACTAGGCAGGCAATAGCAAACTACCCTCCTCAAGATGAAGCAAGTCAGAAGAGGGGAGTATTTTTCCATCCCCCTTAGTCTTCTCAGCACAGTGACTGTGTGGGGACATCAGTCACTCATAGATGATTGATTTGCATCTTTCCTCACAGAGATTATTTCTTTCTGAATGGTCCATTAATTTTGACTTCCAGAAAAAAAAAGAAAAAAAAGAAAAAAAAGAAAAAAACCAAAAAACAACAAAACCCAACACAAAACCAAGCAACAACAACAACTCCAACTACATAAGGAGTTTTGGGTTTGGATATTAAGAAGAAAAAAAAAAAAAGAGTTTTTACAATGAACAGTAGCACAGACTTGGGAATTCAGAAAGAACTATTTCATTTTTTTTCCGATATAATAGGATATATAATGGGTGTATTAGAGTCTATGTAAAAAGGTATCATTTAATATGCTTTATAAAGTGGTTGTATTTCAGATCACTAACTCTATATTTGAATGGATAATAAAGAAAATTTTACAATTTCTTGAAATAGTATAAGGTCAGAAAACCACCGTTTCTTAAGACAGATCTGAGTAGACTGGTACAAACTCCTGGTTGTGTTTTCTGTGCAGTTAGTCCAGTTAACCCCAAGTTAGTCCATGAATAAGTGTATTGACTGCACTGTCTGTTTTTCTTTGGAGGAATTCAGGTAAGGAAGCCTTTACCCATCAAGAAGAAAGAAACATAACTTCATCTCGGAACTACTGTGCTCATACTGCAGTCCGTTGTTGGCCAATTTATCTTTCTCTGCCACAATACTAAAAGGCTTCTGGGAAAAGAGTACCCAACACTCATTTGAAGAATGCATACTTCTCACTTGGGAAGTAATTGTAGAAATAGCTTAGTAGGATTCCTATATTATTGCTTAATAAGCATGTGTTCCTTTATTGCTTCTTTTGAGTTAAACATAGCTCACCTATGTTGCTTTTTTGCTGTTCAAGTCAGATAATGAAACTGTAAGTGATGCTTTAGAAACCTGTATAAAACTTCAGTGATGAATTGAATGGAAAATGTCAACTGCTACACAGAAGTGAGTTTTAGAAGACAGCAAACTGTGCCTGCAGCTTGATGATAATTTATGTTTTCACAATCACATTTTTCATTAAAAGAAATGCTTCTTTCCCAGCTATGTTGTGTGAAAGGCCCAAATGAAAAATAGAGTAAGACTGATGGTATGCGTGTGAATGTAGAGAACTGTCAAAATTAAATCTGACATGTCTCCCTGTCCCTGCCAGGGGACAAAGTGCACCAGTAGAGACATTTGAAACTGCTTGCCCCTGAGAAAATGAGGCCATCTTCACTAACTAAAGTTTGACTCGCTTTCCTGACACTGTCAGCTCAGCAGCCTTTGGAAAAAAAATAAATAGAGAAAAGCCTGTTCCTTACTTTGCTGCATTTATAATAAGTTTGCTACAAATTTAAATTAAAAGCTCAAACTGAAGTGCTGAAGTTTTTTGCTAAGTTCACACAATCTTCCTTTGAAAATAATAAAGTAAAAGTTTTGAAGCACAAGACAGACAGAGGCAACAGACTCTTTCTCTACATTGTAGAATTTTAATGCTATTAAAAGCCTTGAATAAGGCATTCAAGCAGCACAAATAATACACAATTAAAAGCCAGAAGATAACACTTATTTTATACTCCATATTTACAAATCTTTAATTATTAAGGACCTAATTCTCCTCTCATGCCTGCATGGATAAGTTGAACTACTTTGGTACAAAACTGATTAGGTCAACATGTGAAAACCAAGTCAGACATCATGTCTTATAACATACGCCGTCCAAGAGTTAGTTATCTAGCTTAAAATGGCCAAATAAGTTTCCCACCACATCCCAGACCATCTAATTTTCACTGAATGATCTGGTGTCTTGATTGTCACCCATGGTCCAGCTAAGTCTGGCCCAATGAATTATTGTTCAATGCTTTCTTCTCAATTTTCTTCTGAGTGCCTTAAAAATGTGAATAAATCATCCGTTCATTCACACCAGCATGAGAGTGCAGACATTCAAGGGTAGGACCTGTAAAGGGGTTTTTGCTACACCAGGCAAACACTAACTCCAAAATCTATCAGTGATTTCAATTTAAGCATTGGTGGGAAAGTATGTGTAATCACTGCCTGAGTTTGGGCATTATCTGTACTTCTCCCTGAAATCACCCAGCCTTGAATGTACAAATGCTGTGTGTGACAGTCAAAGATCATGGACTTCTCATTGCACAGGCTCGGTGTAAAGGCTTTGCCTTCTGAAACAAAAGCTTTTATCAGAAAAGTGATATGAATTAATGGATTTTTCATAGAAAACAAGTGGCAGAGAGATGCCAAGGTTTGATGTAACCTCAAAACCAGAAACAGAAAGTGAGGTTCTGCTGAGCATCTCACCTGTTTTCTGCTCTTCATCTTTCCATGGCTTCCAAAATAGGTGAAACTAATCTAATTAACCTTAAACCATGGCTGTTGTTAAACAGAATGTTTGACGAGAAAGAGAACAACATGGAATTTAACCTGTGCATGGTGTGAGAGTACAGACAATTCTTATAGTTCATGCCTTTTGGTTTTGAGAAGAACATTTCGCATATGAAGTATAACCAGCAAGTTGGCTCTCCAGTCTGCCTTCTTGACTTGTTTCTGCTGCCTCACACTAAGAGTTATGCATCAGTCATGGACTTTATATCCTCCTACTGATCTTGAAAATAGCAATGTGCAGCAAAACTGTCCAAATGCTTCAAGATTATCAGGCAAGCTCCATTGTTCAGAGACAAACTCTCAATTACTTTATAATGAGAACAAGCATAGCAAAGAATCAAGAAGGTAATTTTTACTACTAAGTCCAACATGTTCCAGCACACAAGTACCTACATGGGTATATTTTTAAAACACATTCCATTTCTGGGTCAGAGTCTCAACTGGCAGTGCAAAAATCAACACCCTTGGGTTTTTTTAACCCTTTCATCAGGATTTACTGATGCTACAGTAGGACAGTTGTAAGTTGAACAAAAAAGGCATGTTGTTTGCTTTTCAGTCTCATTTTACACCTCTCTTTTCCAACACTGACTCTGGATCCCTACACTCCCAAATCCTCCAGTGCACACCAGAAGTGCCATGTTTGACTTTTCTTATGTCAGAATACAGATAGCATAAGAAGGAAATAACAGGAGTATCTATCTGGAGGTGAACTGCATTTGACACTAACCATTCACAACAGACAGCTGGCATGTGAATTGTGTATCTCTAAATAAAACGTGTGAGGACACAGGAATGAGGAGATGGGCAAACTTATGTGAGGTAGGGTTTTTTGCTGGGTTTTTGTTTCACCCAGAGAAGATCAATACTGTAACAAACTTTGTTTGTCCTGAACATTGGGCAGCATCCCCTAACACCCTCATGAATTAGAGAATTAATAGAACAACATTTAAGCAGTGGGTTGAACCACATCTCTGCTTAAGAAAGATGCTTTCCGATGGCTTAGCCTTGCATGCTGAGCTGATCTTCCAGGCTGCACTGTCTGCCAGGCCAGGCAACTCGACTTCTAATAATGAAATCTGATCACACAGTTATAACACCTATTGAAGTAACTCATGAAATCAGCCAGATTGTAAAATCCAGCATACCTGATGGCCTTAATCTAATGTCTCATCATGGCCCTGAGGTTACCAGTGGACTGCTGTAATTACAAATTATTGAAAAGACATTTTTGCAGAGGAGTTTCTCTTTCCTGGAAGTCAGGCATTGCTGAATATTTTCCCTGTGTTGTCCATTTCATTAATTCCAATCTTCTTATCCCCTAGCAGGCCTATGCAGCTTTTTAGTAACTTGAAATCAAGGTATGAAATCAGCAATATTCTGATTATAGGCAAGATCTGGAGGTGACACACATGGTCTTTTAATGGCACTGCATCTCCAGATCTTGTAGTGTCACTGTAAACATGGAAGATAATTTATCTAAGAACTCAAATTTTGTTTCCTTATTCCCACAGATGCTTGAAGTGTGTTACACGTGGAAGAAGTAAGGAGTTTCAGGAATGCTGAAGTACTTGCAATGTACTTTTGTAAAAATTACAGACTTCTTTAAACATGAGGGGTTTTTCTACAGAAAATTGACCAGGTAACAGAAAGCACCCAGCACATTTTAAGATTACGATTTGGTTAGTGGGGCCATCCCTGCTGCAAAGCATCTTGAAGCATGTCATGCTGTGACCTGTGAAGGATGGGCTGAGTTTACTCACTGAGATAAGGAATCTTTCTAAGCAGAGTGCCATGTGTGCATTTCTCATCTCTGCTCTTGGAGCTTAGCCACAGGGTCCCGACTTGCAGTAGAGATTAGAGTTTTGGTCTCATTCTTTTTGTTCCTTCAGTTTCCCCTCAGCCCAAAGGACTGGCCTTAAATCACCATTTCATTCTGATGTGAGATGCTGGCAGCTGTCAGATGGCAACACTGCTTACTAATAATGTGAATGCAAATTGAGTCAGCAACTTGGAACATACAGGTTTAGCTTCTGTAACTGCCCCTTTAAGCCACCCAGTGCTTAGAATCCAGTGAGCTGTTTTACTTTTCAAAATAATCATGTTTGAAGGATAAAAGAATAAAATGAAATTTATTTTTAAATAAGATTAATTATTATTCTGTAAGCAAAACCACACAAAGTCAGTCTCCTGGACGTGAAAGAACATATACAGTCTAAACCAGCATCATAATAAAAAAGCCAAGATATGTACAGCATATAGTCACTTACAGAAGGGACTGAATAGTTGCAAAATTACATGCTGGCCTTGAGAAGTTCTCTGGGTAACAACTGGATGGGACAATACAGAGAAATACCATTCAGTATGATCTGCAGAGTTTTATTTCTGGACGTTGAATAATATTTAATATTCCTTGTCACAGATTCTACTATGTAAAACCTTTAAGCTCTGAAATCAGCTGCCTTCTACCAGTAAGCTGTACATCCTCCCATCATTCCTCACACTGCTGCAGGGATGCACAGCCGCTGGCCAAACAGTGTCTGCAGTAGCAACCTACTGCCCTAAACATATTCAATGCCTGCCCTTTGGCTGAGTGATGGCAAAGAAGCAAGATAAAATAGAAAGGTCAGTTGGAAATCGCTGAACAGTAAGCCATATAGCAGACACCAAGTAAAGCAGGCGATGAGTTCTCAAGCGCTGTGAAAACTGGGTTAAAAGGGTCTGAAACAGAAGCTGTTAAGCAAAGTGAGAAACCAAGGTTGTTATTTCAAACATGCTCCATGAGGCAATATTGCTCTCTGGCCATGATGTGCTTTGCTTTTTGTTGTTCTCTGCTCAAGACTGAAGGTAGTTTTGAACAGTAAGACAGCAGGGGTTGTATAAGACAGACTCAAGTTGCACTGGGAGCAGCAGCCATGTACAAAGGCAGTATGGTGAGGAGGAAAAACCGAGAGCAACAGTCCTGATAATGGGACTTGCAAAGACAGGCAAGGACAGCAGTGAAAACCTTCCACACTCACTAACAGGTAAAACCATGCATATACAACTTTTCATCTTTCAAGAATTTCATGGAATTGTCCTTTCAGGTCACAACATCTCAGCTTCCAGCCTGTCCACACGATGACTGTACCTAGTGCCTCAAAAGGAGACTAATAAAACCAGCGATGACTGCATCCTGCTTGGAGAGGGATGCTAGCAGGACAGTAGTTATAAGGATCCTCAAAACTTACAAGGCACCACTGGGCAGTTTCGGGTCCTTCACTGCAATGTGTTCAAAGAACACAGCCCTAAGTGTAGAAACACAGGGCCTTGGAATAAGATTCCAAGGCATGAACACTACTGAAACAACCCACACTTTCCCTGATGGGAAGAAATCATAAAAAGCACTCCAAGACAGGGACTGCAGGAACTGGAGTAAGATCCTAAGGCTACAGTAGAATTCTACACTGAAAAATTTACAGAAGTACAAAGAGCACAATGACTTTACTAGAAGCCTTAGCCAGTCATCCCAAAATTATCTGTCCTTAAGTCTTAATTATCTTATGGTGAAAAAAAACAACCAACAACTGTGAAGTAACACCTATGAAAAGCGATGAAGTGACACCCTACTGTAATAGCAGTTTCTTACAAAGAGGATGTGCAAAGTCCAGCAGTGACTGTAAGGAAGAGAATAACAGACATGTGTGCTCACTTGCATCCCATCTTGATTCCATGACAGCTGAGCCCTGTGCACAGCAAGGCTTTTGGGGCTTCCTCCCCTGCTCCTTGTATGCAGCAGAAATGCAGATTTTAATGTGTGCTACCTCATTATGTTGCAGCTGGAGAAAGGAACAAATAAACCCTTTTATACCTACCTATACCTAGCCAGGTTATAAAATAAATAAATCTCAATAAATTAAAATGTGCCTCTCAAACCGCAGCTCTCTGTAAGCACAGGGTTATTTCCAGGTAAGCAGCCACCAGCCCATTTAATTTATTTTTTTTAAATTAAATATACTTTAGACATCTAAAGAGCCAATATGGAACAGCCCAGTTTTTGGAGCCAGCATGCTCTGCAACCATGGCAAATTCTCAGTGTCATGCTGATGCTGCAAGTCATGAACTGCCCATTTAAGTTATATAAGCAATTTTCGCTAGAGAATATATAAAATGCCCAGATCTGGTGCTATGCCTTATGTTTCTCTGCTCCAGAGTTTGAACACCGAAGTGAAAAGCTGCTTAAGAAAAAAAACCAAACAAAACACCCAAACCACAAACAACAAAAGGTTTTCAGTCACACCTGTACAATCTACATGCCTTGAGCTTTAAACATTTGAGAAGCCTTTCACTATGAAACCTGGTAATTTGAGAAGGTTTAAAGATTTGATTTTCACTTAATTTCAGAGTTTAATTTTAGCACTCCTGGAGATTGGAAAGTTGGGTGCCCAGCTGGATCTTACAGTGTAATGACTTTTTTTTTAATTCTGAGGCAAAATAACTTATCTTGACATTCACAAAAAGGCAGTTTGCAAATATCTTTGAAGCCACATGTGCTTCCTCTTATGATAGACATGTGATTAAACTGGCTGCAGCACAATGGCTGGTAAATGCTGAGAAGGTTTGCAATCAGCCTGCAAGATAAAACAATCTACACTCCCTTCATCCAAATTTATATGCCACAGTACTACATAAAAATATATCATTATCATTGAAGAGAAAGCAACCGTATGAAATGAAAGCAGTGAATATTTGCTCATCCAGCCATTAAATAAGGAAAATGCAACCTAGATTGAAGGAGACAAAAATTGAGAGGTTTTTTCCTATTGTTTTGGTTTGAGGGGTTTTTTGGTTTTGTTTTGGTTTTTTATGGTACAAACTATTATCAGACTCTTGCTTAAAACACCATGGGAACACCACAAACTTACAAGGAGCTGGAAGGGGAACACAAGCACACTTGTGTTGTACTACATTATGTCATAAAGGCAAGTTAGCTTACTTCTTGCTGCATTTGTGAAAGGAGGAAGAAAACAGATGAGGGTGAGGCAAGAAAGGAATTTGAAATGAAAGAAAGCAAAACTTCATACTCTTCTTCAAATTTCATGGCATCCTCATTTGCATACGCATATTCAAGTTTTCTCCTACCATTTTAGACAGGGTATTGTTCAAATTTGTTAAGAGGCCACAGTCTGGAGAGACACAACCTGGAGTTCCAACCATCTCTGAAGCACTAGCAGGATAAGATTTGTGCAGGGATACAGCAGCCAAGATCAGTACACAGCAGCAGGTCAGCCCCCTCAGCTTGGTCTGAGGTGCCTGTACTTCAGAGAGGGTAAAAATAGAAAGCAGCAGGTTTTAAGAAAGCACCAGCCTTCTGTAGTGCTGCAGGTTACTTTTATTCTGTTAAAGCCATATGGATCTGTGCAGGCACTAAGGATAAAGGAGCAGAGGACAGGGTGATGAAGAAAACTGAGACAACCGAGTAGGAAAGCTGAGGAAGAGAAGGAGGGAAGCTGCATCTCTGCTGGTCTCTGTGGCTATTGCAAAGAGGCAGAAGGGCATCCTGCAGCTGGCAATTTAATATTCCCTCACCCTTACTTCAGAGTGAAACATTGGTTTGAGTGTCTGCTCCCCACAGGGATTACCTATTTGGCACAGGGTAGAGAGCAAATTAAGCTCTGGCTGAGCAGCCCATAATGCAGAACTAAGTGCTCAGCTGTTCCTCTGGGCACCAGCCACCTTTTGTGTCTGATGCCAGCCCCTGGCATCAACGCCAAGTACCAGGGTAATGCAGTATCAGCTTCTTACTCCCCTTCTCCTTGGCAGAGAAAGACCCTGGCTGCTACCTCTGCTGGGGTGGGAGCTAGTGTGAAAAGGAAGCCAGCAAGCATAGCGTTGCAGCCCACCTTGAATGAGATGCACACCGGTACAGAGGCACCAGAGATAGATTCCAGATCACATGAGGCACT
The DNA here is from genome assembly GCA_013400415.1 of Scytalopus superciliaris. Classification (NCBI taxonomy): domain Eukaryota; kingdom Metazoa; phylum Chordata; class Aves; order Passeriformes; family Rhinocryptidae; genus Scytalopus; species Scytalopus superciliaris. The sequence continues at coordinate 109,054 of VXBX01002341.1, read as the reverse complement.
AAAAATGTTTTGGGATGTCTGCAAAATTTTGTCAACATTCATGAAGGAATCTAAAAAGGAAGAGAGGATGAAAGTGTGCTGGTTTTGGCTGAGGTGGAGTTAATTTTCTTCATAGCAGCTATTTTGGATTTGTGCTGAACAAAATGTTGATAATACAGGGATGTTTCTGTTACTGCTGAGCAGGTCTTACGCAGAGCCAAGATCTTTATTACTCCTCACTCACTCTACCAATGAGGAGGCTGGGGGTGCACACAGACTTGAGAGGGAACACAGCTGGGACAGCTGATCCCAAAATGACCCAAGGGATATCCCGTACTGTGTTGGTGTCATGCTCAGCATGTAAAGCTTGGGGAAGAAGAAGGAAGGGGAGGAAGTTTGGAATGACTGTGATTGTCTTCTCAAGTCACCATTACACATGATGGGGCCCTGCTCTTCTAAAGATGGCTGAACACCTGCCTGTCCATGGGAAGCAGTGAACAAATTCCTCATTTTGATTTGCTGCATGATTTGCTTTACCTATTAAGCTGTCTTTATGTCAACTCCTGAGTTTTTTCAGTTTTACTGTTCCAGTTTTCTTCCCCATCCTACTCTGGAGGATGTCAATTTACCCAATTACACATATGAAATGGAACCTGTTTTCCTAATGCTTTAACTTGGCCTCTACATTACGTGCCACATCTTGGAAGTCAATGGGCTTGGAGGAAGCAGTGTTTCAGCGATGACAGCCTTTACTCAGGAAGGACATGTGCTGAATCTGTCCACCTCCAGACTGAGTTCAGTTGAAATGTGAGCTGGTTGACTCTGGAAGTGCATGCAGGAATGGCAGGCTCTCCGGTGGCCAGGCACATGCCACCTCCCTGTTTCAGCCCTTTCCCAGTTCTTCATGTCATGGCCAGAGGATGTGGGTGTCACAGTCAGAAGAGAGGTCTGGTAAGATGACAGCTACCCCTGCCAGCCATGCAGGAAGGAAGTTGTAAATTGGCACTGAGTGAAACCTCAATGGACATTAGAGACAGATTGATGCAGGACATCCAGTCCTGAACCATCCCCTTCCCAGAGCAACTCCACCTGCCAAGGCCAACCTGACCCTGAAGCTGCCAGCTGAAATCCTATCACTCAAGCAATTTAAGAAGGTGAACTGAGGCCCTTGTGGGCTGAAAGATAAATGAATCCACAGGTACAGAAGATATAGCAGTGTGGATTATCCTGTGCCCCAGCAGCTCCACAAAAAGAATTGTCCCTACTGTATCTGGCAGAGCTGGGTGCAGATGCTGGGAATTGACACACAGAGCTAGAAATCCTACAGCATGTCCAAAAGAATCCCTGAGGATCAAACAGAAAACCACATGGCAGAGAAACTTCCCTTCTGATCCTTGTCATATTAATCTTTATTTTCTTGAGACCATCTCTTATTGTAGCCCTCCTGCTGTCAGCTGCTGCCCCAGCAGTGCACAGGTCCCTCCAAGCAGATGGTGTAGACAGGGATTACCTTTGGGCACCACATTGCTTTTCAGCTGTTTGAAATACAAAAGCAAGAACCTGTTGCTTTCAACCCTGGTGTTGAAACATCCTCACTATCACAGTGGTTATGACAAGTGCAAGATTTCTGAAGCTAAACAAGGCCTGGAAAGCCCTCTGTTCAGAAGCTCTGAGACTAATGGGACAGCTGGCTCCTGTCTGACAGCAAGGGTCAGGCATGAGCCTTGCATCTGATTTTACAAACGACAGCAGTCACAGCAGATCATTAGAGCTGGGAACAGGTGGCATCAAAGCAGCATGCTGCAAAGATCAGACTGAGACATGGTAAAAAAAACAAAAAAAAACAAAAAAAAACAACCAGAGGTAAAAATGCTTCCAAATGAAAAAGCAGAATAGGCATGACTGCAACTATGAGCTTCCCATCTCCACTAACTCTCTAGATTTTTAAACTCTTCCTTCACTACAGATGGACAGCAGTCAATACAGGTGTCACACGTCTGTGAAGCTACCCAGATGTAACTAATTATCTCAGTGGCGAGTGCCCTCTCAGGTATTCAGAACATGTGCCATGTAAGTAGAGCCTGCTGATGCACCTGGCACCTCCGGCAACACACTATTCTTTGGTCTGAGAGCTTCCCATCTATGGTGATTCAAGATCCAGAAGTGAATTTAACCACAGCAACACAAAGAAGGATAAGCAAAACTTACAAGATCATGTTAAAAGTATGTGTTACCAATGTACTTTTTCATGGAGGACTGTCAGCATTGGAATCATTCAGGCACACCACAGCAGAGAGATGTAAGGGAATCAGCTCACACACCACTGAGATGTATTTGTCACTGGGGGAAGTACAACAGCTGTTTAGCCTTGTACAGTAGCAGCATGTAACAATTTTATGCTAAGAGTGCCTGAATTAATTGGGCCTTTGGGGGAATTGAGGAAAGAAAAGTGTAATTACTTGAGCTGGAATTTATCCAGCCTGGAAAAAAACCCAGGTTATTCCTGGAAAAGATTAATATGTGGACTTCCATAACGAAATCCATTGTTCAAAAGGACACTGACTGCTGCGTTGACATTTTCCTATTAAAAGCTACCAAGTGCTGCAAAGAAATTGGCCAAGCTCACTTTTCAAATAGAAGATAATTTCAAGGGGTAAATATCATGCAGGCAGGTCTGATCAGTGAAAAATGCAAATCAATATATACGAATCGACTTTATAAGAACAACAAAAATTACACCGATGTATAAATGCTACACGCCTGGCTAAGGTATGTGTACTAGTATGTTTAAAACATACCTGAGATGGTTATTCAAAATAAATTAAATAAGCATTATTATTTTTTTAATTCCTCTGGCTACCCCAAAGGCATCTGTCATGTTGTGGATGCTCAGAAGCCTCTTGAGAAGTGACCTAGAGTTAATGTTGACTGAGCAGGCCCACATCCCAAGCACGCAGCAAATTTCACACCAGATGTGGTTGATTTCTTATTTAAATTGAATCTGTTAAAGAACTATTAAAATAATGGATGAAGTTAAGCCACTATTAGGCTAGTGGCTAATTTAACTAGTCCAAACCAGGTAAGTTGAAGGAAGCTGGACAGATCATGCTTTTGTATTTAGACAAAGAGAAGTATGCCCAAACTCAGCCCTCAGACTTTCAGTAGTAGGGTCTCTGCAGACAACTCACCTGGAGCACGTGATGTTTTCAGTTTTGTCTATGCAAACCTATGTAAAACCCAAGCTATCTGAGCTCCATGCATTGTTTGCAAGTCCGTCAGCTGCCTGGGAGGTGCTGACAAGACAGGCTGATGCTGAACCTCCCAGCATACGCCACCTGGGATCTGATTCATCTTGTGTGGTGCTGACCTACCGGCTCTTGGGGTCTTGTCACCTTTTTCAGAAATGAATTCAATTGCAAGGAGCAATTTAGGGCATGCCCTCGCCTGAGGAGGCTCTGCTGTTAAGGTAACAAGAGGCCATCTTCCAGGACACGGTGTCCCACATCTAAGGCGAGTGGGATGTTTTTATTCTTAGAAAGCTACAATACATATTTACCAGCTTCCATCAGGTCTTTTTCCACTTCTTTTGTCAAACTGAAACCCTGATACTATGTTTTTGTCATATGCTTTTGATAAGCACAAACCTGACAAACTTTATTAAAAAAAAAAAAAAGCAAGCAAAATTTGTAAAGAAAATACTGAAATTTTTCTTGCTCACTCACACACATTCATATACAGACTAGAGTGAGCACAGGACAGTCTTTTAGAGATTATGTGCCTATGGATAGCTGGAATTCAGGGAACTTTTGTCTTACATCAATGAATTAGTTTTGTTTGGTTAATGAAAGTTGGCTGTTCCATTTGACACTTTGTATCTCAGATGTACATTTAAGAATTTGATTCAGTTAATGCACACTTAAGCTTTGATCCAGTAAAATTGTCCCTGGGACATATGGATTGACAAAGCTGATGACACTGTCCCAAAACTGGCTCTGAAATGATGGCAGGCAGCTGTTACACAACTCAGTGCTGAAAGCTGATCTGGTTTCATCTGCAGGCAGCCATGGAATTGCCTGCCCTCCAAACACTTCAGCAGAAAGAAAGAGGGATCCCAGCCAAAGGAAATGAGAAAGTGATAGGCATAAAAAGAAGAATCAGCTCAAATGCCACAGAGGGTGATGATTTGAATGAGTCTAAACACAGGCACAGCTTTGCTCTCGTAAGAGGTTTAGCGCTGTCTTCCCAAAGCTAACTTTCACACAAGGGACCATTTCAGCTCACTCTAAAGAAGAAATGAAGTGTTTAAAGGCATTTCAGGAATACCAGAACAAATTCAGTGCTAAGATGAAGGGGGAAATAGCTACCACCAGCAAAACATTAGCTCTGCTAGCACAGTCATACAGCTCAATTCATTTCTTTTCCATAAATACATTTGAGACACACTCCAGAAATATAAATTTTGGGGAAAGACAGATAAATCATTTCAACTCTCTTCCCTCTACCAAATCTCATAAGAAAGAATAAAAAGTAGTGGACAGTCAAAGCCAGGTTCTGCAGTACTAGTGATTGCAGGGACTAGAAATGCACAGATGCAATCATGGAGGTAAACTCAGCACCATCTAGTAGAAGCCATCTTCCAAAATCAGGGCTAGATATATGATTCGAAGAGATATTGCTACAGCACGCTCTTCTGACACAGGCTACATCAGCTTCTGTCTCACATGATTACCAGTTCTGAGAACAGGCATCATTCAAAGAGGAAGCATAATACATGCCTTTTCCCCCACCCAAAGAGTAGGGGAAGGGATTTAATTTCTCCCAAAGTTATAATGGTATAATGGTCTTGTCCACAAATCAGGGAGAGTCATATCCTAGTCTCCTGAGGTTATTAGTAAAACGTCCATTAAATTTAACAGGATCAAGACTGGGCCTTTGATCACAGAGGATGAATCTGTCAAATAAATGTTGCTGAGAAATTTTTTATCCAGTCTTTGTTCCTCTGCTTGATTATATGTTTTGCAGCTAGCACCTGAGTAGGAACTGTGGAAAAGATCCTGACAGGGACACAGGGTCTGAATGAATGCTAAAATAGCACTAGAAATTTGCTTTGCTGAAGTCAGGGATCCTGCAACAAGCCATGGGATAACACAGCTGCTGGTGGCTCCCCTTGGGCAGAATAGGGTGCGATTTAGGGCAGGAATTCACAATAGGAACCAATATACCTACTAGAGACATAGGATCATACTTTACAGTTTAAGTCCAAGGGCTACATGTTTTCAGTGTGTTTAGCAGATCACATCATGCATGAGATAGGCTTGCCCATGAAGGGAGGTATGAGTACAGAAGAAACCGAATGCACTGTCTGAGACCCAGAGGCAAAGAAGTTCCTAGCAATCAAATATTTGGTGAGAGTCTGAAAATTAAAAAGCTGCATAATGAGGTGCAATGCACACTGTGTTACTGCTGGGACTGAGCAAGCCTCTGCAAAGAAATACATAGCATATGTGGTCACTTGGTGTTTAGAGTAGCTCAGCCACAAGAACTTGTCCTAGCCTCACGATCCCATGAAGAGTTTCTTCTCTGGAAAATCAGCAGCAGACATCAGGTCAGCTTCAGAGGTCATACAAACTCTCAGGCAGTGCAACATACCCAAGTACCTTATCTGTTAATGCACCAAAACACAAATAACATGTGAGTTTACAACTTGGGGCTCCTATGCAATAGCATCCTTAGAAACCACACAATATTCTTGTGAACAGATATTTAAAGGTAAATAAAAAAAAAAAACAAAAAATGACCAGATGATGGTTTCAAAAGAAGTGACAACTGTAGCTCATCCAGCTGCACCCAGCAGTTAACAAAAGTGCCTCTGGTAGACAGTTATTGTTCTGGCACACAGGGACAGAGGAGTTCACCAGGCACGAGTCAGCACAGCAGTGATCTCAGGAAGCCACAATGAAATGCTCAGAGAACTGTCCAGAAAAGGACAGCAGCACAAATTGCATGAATGTGACACAGGCTGCTTATATAAAGCTACTCCTAAGGAAAAAAAAAAAGCTCTAGAAGCCCTCTCTTCAGTAGGGTCCTTGGAGGCTATTGGCAGGATGATATTGAAGCTGATAGCACTCAGCCAATATTCACCTGTGAGGAGTCTGGCCTCGTGAGTTAAGAGCACATTCTGTCACACAGATATGGCAGAAGCATCTGCTGGGGCAAGCACACAGTGTACATTTCAGAAGAAATTGCATTACATCCTGGCTGTCAGCACTCAACTTCAACAGAGTTGCTGGGCACTGCAGCTACCCTGTCTTCCATGGTCCCTTCAGACTCAGTAAGTGGGTCACGAGCATCCCAGCATCCAGCCATGGGGGAAATCATCAACAGCCTTGAGGATGATAAAGAATGGATAGCTATGGCAAATGAAGTCACACCTGATGTTGCTTGCACCCAAAAAGGGTCAGACAGGACTGGGAAGGAAGACTTTACACACACAGTAAGTTTGCAACAAGGGATAAAACCTGTAACATGTGTGGCTTTGTGGAGCCTCTACAGCATAGCTCTGTTGCCATGGAACAGAGGAAATGTTCCAAATTCTGCTCACATAGAATTTCTGGGAGTGGGGGGAAATGGGGCAAAAATGACATACAATTAAGTGCTAAGAAATGCAAACTGATAATCACACTAACGTTTTTAGTTTTCACTTCCTATGAGTTAGCCTGGACAAGAATCTAGGGATTCTAATCTGGGACATTTTAGAAAGAAAAGCATGGAAGCACTCCACTTCATCAACAAACAAGATCATCTGTGTGACTCTGAGCAGGTGGCTCTGAGCTGGTAACTTGTAGGGAGTCATCCCCAGCTTAAGCAATTTCTCTAACAGAATTATTACATGTGCAAATCCACAACCCAATTTCAACCAAATGTGGAAGAAAAATTCATCTCTGTGGTTTTCCCCTAAGTTTCTGCTGGTGTTGAAAATGGGGAACTGGCTAGTATCCTCCCAAAGGACAAAGAAAATATATTAGATATTCAAATATTCATTTCAAAGAGACATCCCGAATTAATTCTAGTGATGATGGAAATACCCAATCTCAGTCATGTGTAGAACCATACCCTGCTAAAAAAAAATCACACAGAGTATTTAGTTCCTGGCATGGTGCCACCCTGTTTCCCCAGTGAGACCTTCCAGCCCAGGTTCTTCACTCTTCTTCCCTGTCCAGAGCTGCACTTCTCTTCCTTGTAATCACACGCTACATAAGGTCCAACTTGCCAGTTTTGCTGTCACCCACTCTACCCTTGATTTGCAGTCAAATATTTCATCCTCACTGATATACTTTGGAAACATGAGGCAGTGCAGAGACAGTAAGAGAAGGTACCTCCTGCACATGTTTTCCCATTTGGACAGATCCTCAAGTGGAGATAACCAAGCTGCTTCCGGGATCACTCTCAACCCATGTCCCTGCTTTGTTCCAGATTACATCTGAGATTCCTGCAGGATTGTGAAGACAAGCTGTTTGTGCAGTTGTTAGGTAGAGTCAAGCTTAACATTTGAAAGTTAATGCAGCAAGGAAGGACACTCCTGCCTGTCATTTGAGGGACATAGGGCCCTTTTCTGATTCTCTTAGGCTTTGTGGAATATCGTTGAAGGTTGCACATGTAGTCACACTTTATACACCGATACGAGTATCAGTGTTAGCCGTGGTCGCAGATGCAGGGATCATTGGAGTAGCAGGAAGTTGGGTTCCTCAATTTCCAATGAGATGCTGAAACAGACAACACTTGGCACTAAGTGCACTTAAGTCTCATGGTGCTCAATCAAATAACTCTGATGGGCAAATCACATACAAGGGACATTAATCTGTTCTTACGAACCAGCACTTACAAGGTCACCTTCAGTTTTCAAAGCCTCTGGACTTGGGTTAAGGTAACATCTGAGAACAAATGGCATGACATGAAAAACCTGAAGGAAGCAAGTGTTTTGCCTTGATAAAATCAGTGCACTCTTCAGCAAAATTGTTTTGACTTTTGGTGGCTGAGAACTGAAAGTGTCTATTCAAGTTCCTGTTGTTTGCTCTATAAATTAATATAATAAATCACCTGTGAAATAAACCATTAGAAAAGCCCTTGCTAATTTGTATCAAAGTAATGGTTATCTAAAATAGACACCACCAGGACGCTTTTAATTAGTCTGCTGTCAGCTGGGACTGGAAATGCTCCTGCCAGCATGAGACTAATTAATTACTCATTCTGCCACATTGCAGCTTCCTGTCAAAGCACAGGGTACTTCTCAAAATACACCAATGGCTGATTGCTCCTTTTCAGAGACCATGACAGCAGCAGAGGGTCCTGGACTGGCCTGCACTCACTGTCCATAGGGAGGTGGGTTAAGGTGTTCAAGCCTGATGGCTACGCCTGGGATGAGCTGTCTAGATGAGAAGGCTTTGATGCTCATATCCTATAGCTTCAGCTGAGCATTGCTTCCTGAATGCAAAAGGAAAATGAGTCTTGGGAAGAGGGCGTTTGGTATTAACTGGAATCCCCAAGGATGTGCTTAACCAAGGGTCTTTATTTTGTGACATTGCACAAGCTGTTCTTGTCTGCCTGAGGTATGGCAGTCAGGGAAGCAGGACGCACACCAGCTCCTCATTTAGCAGTGTCTTCACCTGCAGGTATTGTGAACAGACCTCCTGATAGCTGCCCTGATGTAACAGGGCTTCTGGGAGCAGGACAGTGAGAGACACAGTGCCCACATTTGTGGTATGCTGGTGACCTAAAATGCCATCAGAGTCTGAGGAACTACCTGCACTTTTCATGAATGAGAGAAAAGCCTGTTACACAATTTCTGTTACTATGTCTTCCCTACCACCATGCCAGTGAAAGATGCATTCTTCAATGGAAGTGAATTAAAAATTTTGCACATATGCATTGGAGAGTGTTTTACAGCAACCTGCAGAGCAGGAAAGGGACTTGCCACATTGCCTTCTCTGTAGGCTGGAGATCCCTTGACAGATGACATAGGGTCCCTGATACTTGATACTGGATGAAGAGACAGGGCCTCAACAGAAAATGGGTTGTGATGGACTGGGGAAGGCCAACAATAGTAAACCCACTGGGTAAATATTCACTGGGGCACTCTAAACTCAGGAGCAAGGTTAAAGCCCATCTGTGGAGGATGGTAAGACACATCCATGTTCAAATGGAGTTGCCCTGAGTGGCCTGGGATGCCTCTGCTCAAGGCAAAGTGTAGGGGAGAGAAAGGTGGAAGAGGCACAGGTTTGGCCATTCTGAGCCTGTGCTCAAGGCTTTGTTTGCACCACCCCTCACTCCTGCGGGACGGCTGGAGACCTTCATGTGCTCTGCTCCTCCTCTGCAACATATGTAGCAGTTTCCACGGCATCCTTCCCTGCTTCTTCAGAGACACAGATCTGTTCTACAGAAAGGGAGTGAATTAGCAGTGTATTTACACCCACACTTGCAATCACAAGCCATTTGATATCCCCTGATATCAGCATACAAGGTTTTCACCAGCTCTAAGTGTTGCAACCACTCCAAATTTACAGCGATAAAAACCTCAATACCCCCCTGCATCAAATACTTTGGAAACACAAGAACACCCTGTTACACTGAAAAGTGTCTAACGCTGGCAAAGTCCTCCCCCATCACCTTCCTTAACCCCTTGTGGTTACACACCTCCTCATGTAGTAAACACTAGAACCTGTTTTATACCCAAAGCATTCACAGAGCTGTGCTCCCAGCAAAATGAACACATAACCCTGCCTTTAAATACTGCTCCCTGGCACAGTGCAGTACCGTGACTGACTCATGGTTGTCATCATCTCACCATCTGCAAAGGCTTAGTTAGATAATGATACCGTGGATGCAGCTTCAGGAAAAGGGATTGAGTGCACAGAAAGGAAATACTACTATCTGTGAAGCTGTCCCCATGGCATGGCCCAATTAGTCAGTAGGGCACTAAGGTAAACGAAGTAACATTTAGCCACTCTTATGAGCAGTGTCTGCACAAGTCAGCTCTTGATTTTTAGACAGCCAGTGGCATGCAAGGGCCATGGTGATGGCACATGCATTTTCCTTTGGCCAACAGAATATATGATTTTTCCACACTCCATCACAGAGACCTTACAGCACTACCCTTCCCCACCCATTCGGTGCAGTATCCACAGAGGAAAAAGCGAGATCTTCCTAACGACCACTTCCTCACATCCTTACCCCCAAAATGCCTCATGGATGGTACCTGTGGGTACAAACTCAAACAATGTTTCTGCTGAAGGCAATTTCCAGCAGCTCACACTTTTTGCAAGGCAGCCAAGACAGATTTTTGTTTTTCCCTCAGTCTCTGATGCAAACACAAAAGGGAATTGAACAGCATATGCATGCTTTTGGTTTGATCCCCAGCTGCTCTGATTGCTGCCTCTGGGTATCGATCACTGGGACAGAAGAGCTGACAGATACCTATATCTTGGCTCATCACTCTCCCCTGCAGCTTTAGAGAGGGCCTGAAAGCTCTTCACAGTGGCCACCACCAGCAACTAGCTGAGCTGAGGTGAGATGTATCTCCCAAGGAGACTCTGTGGCCCTGCAGCTGCTGGAAGGCACTGGTTGAGGAACCCTCTCTGATGCAGTGTAGTGGCAAGTGAAGCAGCAGGTATTTCCCAAAGGCAGCAAGAAGGAGGTCTGCCAGGGAAGTGTCTGAGAGCTGAGGAACTACCATGGGACTTCAGCAAGCTGCACTGGTGTCTCCAGCCTTTTGATGGCTGATGGTCTGGTGGAGCAGATGGTGGATGGAAGCCATCACCATTTGACAGGGATCAGGCAGGCTGCCTCCTGAAAAAAAAAGATTTATTGTTATTCAAGAACACAGCTGCCCCGTGCCTTATGTCACATTGCACTTTTTCCCTCAGAGAACTCCTAGTGTGCCACACAAATCTCACCTTCTTCAAAGAGAGCTGCTTGCATCCCCTTCTCCAGTAAAAAATGCCTTTTGCCCTTCTCTCTCCAGTGTGCCCCAGTACACAGTAATGAGACTGCTCAGCCCATGCACGCACACATGCTCACAGTCATTCGTCATTTTCTCTGCCATTAAAGAATCACAGAGTGGTTCACATTGGAAGAAACTTCTGAGGTTCATCTGGTCCAGCATTTCTGATCAAGCAGAGTTGCCCAGGACCATGTCCAGATGATTTTTGAGTAATTCCAAGGATGGAGACTTCACCACCTATTTGGGCAATCTGTGCTAGTGCTCAGTCATCCTCAAAATGAAAAATCCTGAGGTTCAGAGGGAACCTCCTGTGTTTTACTTTGTGCCTGCCACCTTGATCCTGTCACTCAGCACTACTGGAAAGAGCCTTGCTCTGTCCTCTTTACAATCTCCGTGCAAGTATTTCTATATAATGATGAAATCCCTAGGAACCTTCTCTTCTTCAGGCTGAAGAGTTCAAGCTCCCCCAGTCTTTCCTCATAGCAGAGGTGCTCCAGTCCCTGAGTCATCTCAATGACCCTTCCATTGAAGGGTCCACTGAAGAATGGATTGTCTCCAGCATGTTCACAGCTCTATTGTACCCATGGTACCGCTGGAGACCAAAACTGGACAAAGTACTCTAGGTATAGCTTCACCAGCTCTGAGTAGAGGGGCAGCATCATCTACCAGCCAGCTGGCGATACCTTTCCTACTACAGTGCAGCCCAGGACACCACAGGCCACCTTTGCCACAAAGGCACACTCCTGCCTCATGTTCAGCTTGGTATACTCAGGTCCTATTCTGCCAAGATGTTTTGCAGCTGGGCAGCACCTAGCATGTAAGTATTTTTTTCCTCCTCCTGTGCAGGACTTGGCATTTCCCCTTGCTCAATTATATCAGGTTCCTGTCAGCCAATTTCTTGAGCCTGTTGATGTCGTGGATGGCAGCATGACCCTTCGCTATCAGCCACTCTTCTCAGTTTTATCTTATCTGAAAAATTCCTGATTGTGTGCTCTGCCTCACCATCCAGATCATTAATGAAGATTGTTGGAGGAACCAGTATTAACCCCTGGGCTACACTGCTTGTCACTGGCATCCAATAGATGTTGTACCACTAAAGACCAACATTGGGTCTGTTCATTCAACTAGTTTTCAGTCACTGTCTGCTCACCCAAGCCATACATCAACTGCTTGTCTGTAAGGATCTTATGGGAGACAGCATCAAAGGCCTTACTGAAGTCCAAGTTAACAATATCTGCTCTACCAGGCCAGTCATTTCTTTGTAGGTTATCAGGTTGATCAAGCATGACTTCCCCTTTTTGAATACATGCTCACTGCTCCTGATTGTTTTCTTGGCATATGCCGGGAAATGTTTTCCAGGATTAGCTGCTACATTTTAGCAAAGTGCAGATGTGGCACAAAATAATCAGAGGGCAGGCAATCAGGACTGTTATGACCAAGATTTCACTGCTACATTCACATTCGCAGCACAGGATGATTTTTTAAAAAGAGATATTTGCATTGTTTAAATGAGCTATAGACATTGATATCCATCCCAAATAAACTTTGATTCAAGTTTAGTTGGCTTGGGAAGTTACAGAGCCTGCAAGGAACATAGGAATACCCTTTTGATCAGCTCCCTTATTTACTCAATTTTCTTAAACAGAAAGAAAGGGTGTTAGCAAGCTTTACGGAAAGCATTAGTCATTGCAAGTGCCCTAATACATGGTCATACATTTCTACATGATTATGCTTATAACTGTTTCAGCATACCCAAGATTATTAGCTTCTTCTGTAGAGTTAGGTCAAGACAACCCAGCATGAGTTATTTTCCCTTTCTCTTTCTCCACAGACAAGCAACTCAAGTAGAGACACCTTTGTGTTTGCTAAGTTCTCTGGGAAAAAGCAAGCTACCCATTATTCAGCACTGTGCGTAACACACACTACTTGTGACTCCCCTGAGTTTATTGTATCTTCTGAGTGAGTAATTTTTGATAGAAGAAATAAAGTATATTTAATTAGACGTTTCCCAAAGGGAAAGAGCACACCAGGCAGAATGATGCACATAGACAAAGTTCTCATTGAATTATATGGGCTAATTTATTGCCTGATTACGTGACTCATACAGCAGCCTGCACCTCTTCCACAGCAATCCTGCTAAGTCCCTGAGGTCGCCTCAAGACAGATGCATAACTCGCTCCTAGGGTTTTTGAATCTCACTGCTCCTGTGAAGGTTCAGTGAAAAATCACAAGCCCTTCAGGCATCTGTTATTTCCATTTTGTCCCTGGTTTATTGATCAGATGTTCTCATCAGCAGAGTCCTTCCACATCCAGCCAATCAGCCAGCAATCAGCAGTCAAGCACAAATTATTGTCTACAAAGATCAAGACCCAGGGACATTAGTAAACATCCAGTGTCCAAAAATCCTCCCTCAGGTGAACTTTTTGTACTTGAGGACATGAAAACACAGAGAACTGCCTGGGGCTTTGAGAGCAGTTCAGAGGCATTGATGAGTTATAGGGTGTGGCTAGACAGACCTCCTAAGAAATACAAAAAAGGTAATTTTGGTACATGATAATTTTGCTTCACACAGGACATGAAGCATTTTCAAATGGGAAAAAAAAAATCTGCTAGTTGAGGTGCATGAGGATCACAGCACATAGTTTCACAACACAAAAAAATTCTCCAGTATTTCCTTTTTGTGGATGTTGCCAAGAAAACACAATGTTCAAGTGGGCCTGGAGATGGATGTGGTGCATTCCACATCCACTTTCAGCAAGGAGTACTTGCTGTAGATAGGGAGGACTTTGTTAAGCAGCTCTTGAGAAGGTCTGAAGTGCCTGCCAGTGACCTTAGCAGTATGACTGTCTACTCAAGGTAATGGAGCAGCTCAGGTGTTCACAAGTGTGTAACTGTAAAAGCTTGAAACTTGAGCATCCCAATCCACACAGAACTTGTCAGCAATATAGGTCTTGTGTTCCATATCCAAATTATAGGTAGGACTTACATGAACCCAGACTCAGAAGCAGTATCAAGTTTTAGCATTGCCACAGAGCTTGAAAGGTGAAAATAAGAGTCTAATTTTACCTGTTAAGTTATTAAGAACTTGTAGACTCCTCGCATGGTATGGCTGAGATCTTACAGAAAAGCCAGCTGTCAGCTGTAACGCATAAATTTGAAACTCCATTTCCCAGATTTTTTAAGTTTAGGATACTAAAAAATATGCCACACACACTTTTCCATGGATTTTGCAGTACTCCCTGGTCAGAGAAATGTTCTGGTTTTGCAAAAATCCCTTGATGGAAGCATGCAACCCTATCTGCCAAACAACAGGTTCAGAGAAGGCTTTGAGAAAGAAGCGCCAGGAAAAACTACCTGTCACTCAACTGTACCCTTTTCACTACTCCATCTTGATCCATTCCTTTCTGATCTCTACTATCTCATCTACAAAAAATCAGAAAGAATGTAGCACATCTAAAGCTGCTGATCTAGATAGCTGTTTTGGTTGTTCCATGGTAATTAAGAAAGGTCAAAGAAAATGTGCCCCTCTAATGGATGTGACTGGAAAACTGGTAACAATGGATGCTGAGGTACTCAACAACTTTTTTGCTTCAGTCTTCATTGTCAATCGCTCTTCCCACACCTTGTGAGTGGATGGACTGCAAGATGGAGGCCTGGGGAGAAAAGAGCTTCCCACAATAAGAGATCAGGCTCATGATCACCTGAGGAACCTGAACATACATGTCTATGGGATCCAGTGAGATACATTCCAGAGTCCTGACGGAAGCAGCTGGTGTAGTTGGTGAGTCAGTCTCCATCTTATTTCAAAGCTGTAACAGCCAGAAGAAATCCCCAGTGACTGGAAAAAAGGAATTGATTGAGTGACTGCATCAGTGGACAAGGGAAGGGCTACAGTTGTCTTTTTCTGTAAAGCTTTTGACACAGTCCACCACTGCTCTCTAAACAGGAGATGGATTTGATGACTGGACTGTTAGATAAGAAATTGCTTAGACGATCACATTCAGAAGGTAGTGGTCAACAGCTCAGAGTCCCAATGGACATCAGTGACAAGTGGTGTCCCTCAGGGATCAGCGTTACTTAATACCTTCATCAATGACATAGATGAAGGGATCGAGTTCACCCCCAGCAAATTTTGAGATGATACCAAGCTGAGTGGAGCACTTGACAAACATGAAGGACAGGACACAATCCAACAGGACCTGGACAAACTGGAGAAATCGGCCCATGGGAGTCTCATGAGGTTCAACAATTCTCTCAGCCTTTCCTCAATAGAAAAGCATCATCCATCAGAATCACCTCTCTTGCCCTGTTGACCACAATGCTTTTAATGCAGCCCAGAATACTTGTGACTTTCTGAGCCACAAGTTCACATTACTGTGTCATTTCCAGCCTCTCATCCACCAGCACCCCCAAGTCCTTCTCAGAAAGACTGCTCTAGTTCCATTCATCCCCAACCTGTACTGATACAGAGGGTTGCGCTGACCCTTACAGGACCTTGCACTTGGTCTTGTTAAACCACATGAGATTTCCATGGGTGCACTTCTCAAGCTTGCCCAGGTGCCTCTGAATGGCATCCCATCCCTCAGGCACATCAACAGCACCACTCAAACCACTCAAAGCAGGTTGTCTACAAACCTGCCAATGGATCTCACTGATGAAGACATTAATCAGTATTTGTCCCAGTGCACATCCCCAAGGGACACTAACTATTAACAGTCTCCATGTGGACATCGAGATGATGACCACTACCCACTGATCTGACTGTCCAACAATTCCTTATCCACTGAACAGTCCACCCATCAAATCCTTTGATCTCCAATTTACAGAGGAGGATGCTGTGAGGGATCATGTCCAGCGCCTTTCACAGGTCCAGAGAGATGACATCTGTAGCCTTCCCTTTGTCCATCGAGGTCACTCCATCATAGAAGGCCACCTGACTGGTCAGGCAGGACTTGCCCTTGGTGAAGC
>VXBX01002341.1:66002-92546 GCA_013400415.1 Scytalopus superciliaris | reverse complement strand
ATGCAAGTGGGAAAAAAAAAAAAAAAGGAATTAATTTACTGCTTCCCAACTGCAGGTGTTCAACCACCTCCAGGAGACAGCAGGGCCCTATCATGCATAAAAGTTACTTGGGAAGACAAATATCATCACTCCAAATGTCCCTCCCCTCCTCCTTTTTCCCCACTTTATACACTGAACATGATGTCACATGGTCTGGAATAACCCTGCAGTCCACTGGGGTCATCTGTCCTGGCTGTGTCTCTTGCCACCCTCCCATGCTCCCCCAACTTCCTCACCAGCATGGCAGTACATAAAGCAGAAAAGGCCCTGGTTCTGTGCAAGCCCTCCTCAGCAATAACAAAAATTTCTCTATATTGTCATCCCTGTGTTTAGCACAGCTCCAAAACACAACTCCATAGTACACACCGTAAAGAAAATTAACTCTACCCCATCCAAACCCAGCACCTAATTAGATCCCATAAACTGCTAAGTTCAGGATCCCAGGTAATCACAGAATTGACCTGTTACACTGGGAAGCACTTTCCTTCCCTAGTCCCCATCTTGTAGTCCATGGGAAGAGAGCTTGCAATGGAAGACTGAGTTAAAAAGGTTGTTGAGTACCTAACTTTTGTGCATGGCACCAGAACAGAAACATGCTTCACCTCTAAAGAGTGATTATTATTTTTTTTTTTTCTCTAGTTATTAACAGGACAGAAAATTCAACCATTTGCATTGTTGCTCAAGTGTGTTAAGTGGACACTTGCTGATCTCTTGATTTCTAGCTTGGGAAGAAAATTTTAATAATTGTAGCGTGCTTTTCTGGAACATGGTCATCGCTTTCCCTTTCCTATCCCCCCCTCCAGGAAGCATATAAACTTGTCTTGAAAGCACTCACAAAGGGCTAAAATGAAGGTATTTAGTTCTACCTTTGTCTTGACATTTTCTGTAATTTTCTGTCCACTAACAGCCTTCCATTCCAAAGCAGATGTTCCCTCTTCCATCTCAGCAAGCCTGTTGCTTAAATTTGAAGGGCAATTTTTATTCCTCTTAGATATTCAACATGCAGCTTTTAAGGTACTTTTCCCTTCCACTGATGCCACTAATACTTACATTTCTGTGTCATATAGTAATACAGTTTTTCATTCTCTAAAGGACTGTTGATGAATATAGCTTCAGGTAATTGCTATTCCCAAGCATCATAGTTCGTTTTTCAACAAAAGACCAATTTCCAATGTTTTGAAAGACTCTTCAAATGCACTAGAGGAGGTGAAGAAAGGTCAGGGAGCAGGAATAGTGACTTTCATGGCATTAGTTATCAACATAACATACACTTCAAAATATTTTAGTTACATAAGACAGACTGGCTTAAAGTTAATCACTTCCTGTCCTCCAGAATTCAGCAGATGGGTAAAAAAGGCATTATTAATTCCAATCTGAGGACATAAAAGCTGTGTATCTAAATAACAGCAGATGGAAACAAACAGCAAATTCTCATTCTGGAAAACAGGAACTGAGATGCTGCAGTCATTCCTTGTACTGCTAAATCCTGCGCAATGGTAAGAGTAGAAGTTAACTTGTGCTGAAATCTAACTGAAAGGCTTTGATTTTCAAGTCTTTCAGTTGAAAAGGGTATTTCTAACAAAGTCCAAAATATTCCTGTTTTAGCCCACTTCACAACAAGTGGAATTTTACTGGACAAGTTGAAACAATAATCATGGTCCACTACAAACTTTTAATCTCAAACCCAGGCCATTGCCCTCAATTGATTCAATAACTGTTACGTGTACATCTACTGCCACTTAGTCATCCTTCAAAATAAACTGTGAAGACTATAACTTGTCATCCCATTTATGAAGAAAGTGTCCTGCAAGGCACGAGTTGTGCCCATTAATGAAAGGATATTCTTGGGCTTGCTCTCCACAAGGCAACTTGGAAATCCACAACCCAGAGGTGCTTTGTTCAATGTTGTACTCTAGGGAGGGTAAATACGATCTGGGCATTTTCATACCTTAAAGTGACGAGTGTTTGCATGTTTTCTAAATTGGCGTCTCTGAGCTTTCCAAATCTGTAGTATGAGGAAAAGGAATCATGTTAATGGAAAGAAATAGAAAAAATATGGTTTCACAATTTAGTTCAGTGTCCTTTTCTATTATCTTATTTTTTCTTGGAAGCTTTCTGGTATCACTCTTTTTTATCTCCCAGTATCTCTTCCTAGGTGAAAGTATTTACTTCTTTATGTCACAGCCTGAACATGCTGATGCCTTTCCACATTCCCACACGTTTCAGATCTTTTCCTACACTCATTCACCTTTCATCGAATTGGCATCACCCAAGTGCATCAAAACACAGGGATAGAACACCACCATCACAGCTGACAGCCCTTTGAAACCAAGGGAACCCCTGCGAGATCCCAACATCTAAATTCACTCCTAGGGTTTTGGGGAAGGAATAATACCGAGAGAGGCTTTATCCCTATCCCCCGAGATGAAGTCCAGCTGCACCACAGCATCTCCTGAAACCTTGCTCTCCGCTTATGCCCAGCTCAGGAAAGGACTCGGGGCAGGTCTGCTATCTGGGGGAGGATTTACTCCGCAAGTCCCACCTCAACGTGGCAGGGGCTTTCGCCGCGGGGGTCGGTGCACAGAATGCAAAGACCAGCTTTCCCGGGGAAGGGGGTCTGCTCCCCTTCCGCCCGGGAGGGACAGGCTACCCGGGGTGGCGGCAGGGCCGGGCAAGCAGCGGTGCCCATCAGGTGGGAGAAACTCCGCCGAGNCCGTTCATCTCGGCACGAAGTGCCAGGGAAATGCAGGACTGGGAAGGAGGGAGGGAGGGAGGGAGCGAGGGAGGAGGCAGGACGGCTCCCGGCCCCGGCCCGCCCTCCGTCTGCGGCTCCGCCGAGGGGAAGGCGAGTGGTGCTAGCTATCGGGGTGCTCCGAGCTTCACTGTCTGAAAAACTTCGGACGCTTGGCAGGGAGCATCTGTCCCCTGCCCCGAGGGGCGCTCCGGGGGAGGAGAGTNGGTCTGCTATCTGGGGGAGGATTTACTCCGCAAGTCCCACCTCAACGTGGCAGGGGCTTTCGCCGCGGGGGTCGGTGCACAGAATGCAAAGACCAGCTTTCCCGGGGAAGGGGGTCTGCTCCCCTTCCGCCCGGGAGGGACAGGCTACCCGGGGTGGCGGCAGGGCCGGGCAAGCAGCGGTGCCCATCAGGTGGGAGAACCTCCGCCGAGGCCCCGCTACCGACCGCGCAGCCCCCGCGCCGCGGCACCGGGGCCGTGCGCGTACTCACGGCTGTTGCGGGGCTCCGGCCGCCGGACAAGGAGGAGGAGGAGGAGAGNACCGCCTGGGTCTCTGTTCCCTCGCTCTTTGCCAGGTTTTGAGCCCCCCGTGCCCACGCGTGGGAGGTCGCGGCGGGGGGGGCCCTTCCCGGCCAAGCGCAGCCCGAGGTGGCTCCGAGGAGCGAGGGAGGGAGGGAGGGAGCGAGGGAGGAGGCAGGACGGCTCCCGGCCCCGGCCCGCCCTCCGTCTGCGGCTCCGCCGAGGGGAAGGCGAGTGGTGCTAGCTATCGGGGGGCTCCGAGCTTCACTGGCTGAAAAACCTCGGACGCGTGGCAGNCACTGTCTGAAAAACTTCGGACGCTTGGCAGGGAGCATCTGTCCCCTGCCCCGAGGGGCGCTCCGGGGGAGGAGAGTGGCTTCGCGCACCCCGGCAGGATGGCGCGGACCCTGAGACCCGACGACATCACCCCCCGGACGGGGCTGGTGGTGGCTCTGGTCAGCGTCTTCCTGGTGTTCGGCTTCATGTTCACCGTGTCTGGCATCAAGGGAGAGACCCTGGGAGATATCCCGCTGCTGGCCATCGGGCCGGCCATCTGTCTGCCGGGCATTGCCGCCATTGCCCTCACCAGAAAGACCGACGGCTGCACCAAATGTCCCGAGAACATGCGTCCGTGCTGTAAGCAAGCGAAGGACCGGGATGTCATGGAGCTGCTAAGGACCCCCTCAGACCTGGAGTCTGGAAAGGGGAGTTGTGACGAACTGGCTAAGAAAGCATACCACAAGGACAGGAGAGTGCTGCGCGGTGAGGAGAACTCTGTGTTCGTCTGCACCACCACCACCGCCACCATGGGAGAGTGCAACAGCAGCCTCATCAAAAAAGTGGAGCAGGAGGACATGCTGAAATACCTGGAGACCTCTTACACAGAGATGCCGGGGAATGTGTTCGTGGGAGATGGTTCCACGTACAGTGCCTTGGAGAAGCAGAGCTCTTCTCCCAGCAGGGACAGCACTGCTTGCCCTGACATTGAAGACAACATTTTTGTGGCTCCTAAAGACAGTATCATAGTCTGTTCTTACAAGGATAACAGCCCTTATGACAGATACTGTTGTTACATAAACCCTACTGGAGTCAACTCAGACCAGGAGACCATAGTGTGAAAGATGCATACCTTATATATATGTATGTATACAAAAACTGCAACTTCAGCTTCTTGATAGGGGATAATATAGCTGACTGCACTGCATGGGACAATCCTGATACTATTTCAATTTAACGTGGTATGTGACTGATACTCAAACCTTTTGTGCCTGAAATACTCATTCTGTAAGTAAACAAGCATGTTTAAAGGTTAAGGAATACAATCTTCATTTTGGAAAAAAAAAAAAAAAAAAAAAGAGGAATTACATTTTAATTTTATTTTCTGCCTTTTCCTTCCTCTTGTTTTCCTGCTGCCTATTGTACTCAAGCCTGTAGGCACACTGGCAGGAGGGCAGTGGCTGTCAGCTGAGATCAAGAGCTGAATCAGACTCAAGCTGTCTGTAGGAAAGAATGTGCTCTGTGGCTGAATGAACCTTTGAAATACTGTCACTTCATTTTGGGAGGGATTGAGAGATGTCAACATGCACTCCAGTAGCTGGCTGATGTTAGGGAGTGTAGTAATGATTTGTCTCCCTTCTTCTCCCTGGCAGGATTTTATTTTCCTCTGCATCAAGAAATCAGTGTACTGACCCCATGCACTCTTCTGAAAGTCTCCTAGGAACCAGATAGCCTCAGGAGAGTTTTCAAAGGCTAATCCATCATCAACAGCATGCAATATAAGATGTGTTGGCTTAATTCTCCATTGGTCTTGACTTCACTGGAATGTTTCTAACAGTTTTGGATTTTATAAGCATTCTTGACAAGGAGATTACAACATGATCATGACACAGTTCTTGCACAGACTAGAAGCAGATGTAAGTGGACTCAGGCCTTTAAAATATATTTCAGTACCTCAAAAGTCTCTTAGGGAATAGACTTCTGTGGGTTGTGTGCAGATCAGGATCTTACCCTTCTGAAAATGCCATTTTCTTGTGCCTTTTCTAAAATGCCAGATGTTTCTGTATGGGTGGTACATGGTTACAGTCCACTCAGGGGTCTCAAAACCATGCTTTTCTGGGTGAAGGGACCAGAGGACCTGACTGACATGTTTTTGTTCACAGCTTATGGATACATGGCAAGAAAATATGAAGTGAGTAAAAAGAATTAACCATTCAAAATCTGAGCCTGCAGTTTACATATAGAAACACAAATCCTGGCTCTTATGTCTAACAGTAAATTGCGTTTCCCATCCCATGTATAAAAATCTTAACTCACCTCTACTATGTAGGTAACAGACATGGTATAACACAATGTGCATGTTAAGCAGCTACTCTAAGGGTTAAGGTCTTGGGCTGCTGAAGCAGAATAATTTGCTAGAATCTCACAAAGTCCCAGTTCCTACAACTAAACTCTCACAACAATAAAAAGTTCTTGTATGATGCAAGTCTTAATAACTGTTCCTTCTTAGCTGGTTTTTGTCAACCACAGGTTGTAACAGACAAATGTATTGAATTACCAGAGTAGGAACCAAGAAAAACAGACTTTCTTTTGTAGCAATCTGAGATGTTGTATAGAAAGTGGAAAGGAATTTTGCACCGAAATGAGCCTTTCTGTCCCCATGGAATTGTTTAGATAGAGAATGTAAATTTCATGCCTACACTTACTTGTGTGTTTATTTGTTCAGAAACTTATTTCAAATCATAACAGACAGCCAGTCTCTAAATAGGTTTTCAGAAGGAGGAAACACAATTTTTTACATTGGATATTTTGATTTTCAGACCAAACAAAGTGTTAACACTGTGGACACACTTTGGCATCAGAATACTATTAGGAGAAATTGAAACACACTAACTAGTTTGAGTCAGGTAAAGCCTCTCAATAGCTGGTTACAGGCTGCTTTGCTTCTCAAGCATGCAGCAACTGTACTGTGGTAATAAATAAACACTTGTACTCTGTGCAGCCCAAGTTTTGCTCACTGAGCAAAAGAATTCAACAAAGACAGACACTCTCTCTGACATGCTGAACTCTCACTTCCACATAAAAGCACTCGTGCAGGCTTAGTCACTGCTGGACCTTATTCTACAGTGTACAGAGCAGATCTTTGATGGCATTGGGAAGTCTAATTCACGACCTCTGAAGGTAAGAACTAAATACTGCTGATGAACATGATGAGGAATAGGTTCTTTTGCTTTCTGTTTCCAACAAAAGGAGGTGAGAGTCTTACTATGTGTCTGTGGGTGCCTCAGCATCCCTGAAGATCAGTCCCACCATGAGAAAACAGGGTCTGGTTAGCTGTATGCTACCTTTGATGGCGTTGTGCACAATCACTTGCCTTGCATAAGAGAGCAAAGTATCAGTCTGCTGGAAACCCAGATGTACAGTTCAGCAAATACATATATGTGAAGCGGACAAGTTTTTCCATTTTGTCTAGGATTAAATGTTCCCTGTCAAAAGTTTTGTGGGGTTTTTCAAGACAAGACAGTAAAGTAGTGACAAATGGAATGGTGAATATCTAACAAATACAGACATGCAGATCTGAGTAACATGCTTTAGTCCATACTTAATGTAAAAAAACTAGAGAAAGTTTTTATTAAAGCAAAATTTAATGGGAGTGAAAACTTCCCACAATATAGAAAGATATATTTAAAAATTATTATTAAAATGTGATATTTACAGGCAATGTCATCCCTCCATTCATTTAGCTGAGGTAAGATTTCTTAACAAAATACAACTTTAAACAGTATTTCTAGGCTAATCCACCATAATCCATTGAAGTTGTTTATTGAATGTGTGAGAATTTGAAGTTAAAGAAATTTATTAGTATGGCTTATGAAATCTCTTTATGATTTTTCCGTTCTTTTTTGCTAGTTAGGCTAAGAGTGAAATGCTGATCTTAGAACAAGCAGTAATAGTTATGTTGCTTTTCAGAGGCAGCTTCTAATCTGAATTTGACTTCAGGATGCCACAGCTTGTAGTGTGAATCTAAGCCACAACTAGAGATGAGAACTCCTTTCTGTTCTTGGTAGTTTAAAAAACCTCTGTGTCAAAATCCCACTTATCTTCTCAGTGTTATCTTTCAAACAATGCATGCAATTGTAGGGGAGCTCTGTTTGTGTGATAAATGTCAATTGCCATGTATTGCTTGGTTCTAAAGCATGGATGGCAGTGTGTATGTTGTGTTTGAAGCAAAATAGTGATTTGGACATTCAGAGAAGGTTCCTAAGATATATAAAAATTATTTTTGGAGTAGTGTTTGTCACAGTGCTGTAGTGGAGTGTATCGTCTTTTAAGAAACAATGTAATAGATCAATGATACACAGGGAAATTTTTTGTTACTTTTAAAAAAATGCCTGTTGCCACAAATAGCGTTTTTACAGTCGTACAAGTTGGTCATTGCACAGCGTTAAAGAGACCATTGGCAGTTTTAATAAGTTATCAGCTTGGCCTCCTGAGCACTACCCAATAGCTGGCCCTCTCTGCTTGGAGTGGAACAAGCAGGATGTGAGTGTGCTCAGAGTATGTGCCCCTCAAGACTGGTATTGTGTTCTCGATCTGTATTCTACAGAAATGTCCTTATCTTCCACAGGCAGTTCCACCCCATCTGATCCAACCTCTCTGCAGTCCTAGCTCCAGCAACTGTTTTACTTTGTAATTAGCAGAGTAACAGATACTATGACCCTCCTCTCCGCACTTCTGCTGCTCTGTACCAGACTGTTTGCAGAGTGAGCTCCTGCTTTTGGCCAGGGTGGTTGAATTTGACACTATGTCATCCATCCAATGTAAGCTGTTGAGACATCCAACTGAATTGTCAATTCTTGCAGCACAGGATTGGGGGGTTGTGATGTCTTAGAGACGGGTGACTGTCAGGCCACCAAGACAACGTGATTTTCATGGGCATGGAGGGACTGATGTATTTATTTGCAGAGCACAAACAGCACACATAATCTTGAATCTCAACACGTTGCCAGTGAAGTCATATTGCAAGAGAATGCAGTTGTGACATGGACATTTTTGAGTTTTTAAAGGTTTCTAAGTTTCTAACATCAATTGTATTAAAACTTGTAGAGGAGTTTCCTAGGGTGTAGACTAGAGGTATTTTCAGATTCTTAACACAGAGCATGGGAGATCAGCTGCAAAGCAATTCGTGCTGCACCCATTTCTACTCTGCAGCCAGTCCAAACACTCAGTCCTTACAGGAACTACTATCGGAGAGTTTGTTACTTCTCTGGTGGTGTGGGCCCTTTTATGTCTGGAAATGATACGAAGAGTGGATCTAAAAGTGACTTTTACTGCTGTCTGGCAAAATTTCATCAGTAAGCATTAAAGTTAATTTATCAGTCCTATCTATCAGTGCTAGAATTCCAAACCCTCTATGTCTTCACCAGACAAGGAGATTCAGCTTTCATTGGTATTTAAATCATGGTTTATTTTCTGTTCAGAACCATTGCATGAACTAGCCTTGTGTCAGATTCACGCAAGAGTTCATGCTTAATGTTTTTACTTATTGCACCATGGATGGGTGTGTATATATGTTATACATTTGCTTGCAAGAGCAGGTCACAGAAGGCACAGTGTAGTGATATACTAATTTAAGATGTCCTCAAAGGAGTCTTTCCAATACCTCACCCAAATGTTCTGCCTCAAGCCTATTGTTGCAATTTAAAATTCTTTCCATTCTTTAGGAGAAAAGAGTTTTTCTAAGAACAACTCTGTTGTGGGTCTTTAGGAACACACAGTTCTTCCAACAGAATTAAAGCATCCCAGGTCTGTGTTTCATTATAGCCCCTGTGAAATCCCAGCAACTGAAAACTGAAATTTTCCAATGCTTTGCATTCAGTGTTTCCCCAAACCATTGGTAAAAGCCTTGAAGCTTTGGTCAATTCTGAAGGATTCAGTACTAGTATTTTTTCAACTTAAAGTATCATTACTTGTGGAGTGAAAAAGGGTTAAGCACTTTGAAAATCTGGCTCTGTACTTTGTTCTAGTGAGAGTAGAGCAGAGAAAGAGGTATCATTCTTGAAAGCAAAAGAGACCAAATTTATCAGATTAACTGTGTTAAGTTCGGTCACAAAGGCACTATGTTTAGTGCGTTCTTCCACATGTGTATTTTCTCTCCTGTAGTTTATCCAAAACAGGCTCCTCTGACAGGGACAGAGAGTGTTTTTCTGCCTGAAGGCAGGATACAAGAGCTACAGAAAAAAAATAATAAATTAGCATGTAGTAGGGATCTGATGTCAGGAATGCTGATTCAGTTTTAGATCTCATCAAAACATTCATGTGCACACCACTGTATTGTATTATGAAATGCAGTAATATTCAGCAGTTATGCACAGTCATGAACATAAAGATGCTACTACATTAGCTTTGTATTTGGCACTCACTGGCAGGAAGTAACTGTTTTGTTGCCATTGAAATCCAAAGCAAAATTCACAAAAGTGTAACAATAAAAATTTAAGGTGGAGCTTCATGGTCAAACTTAGTGCTGTATGGAAACCGTTGAATCTGGTTTTTGGAATTTAGTTCCCAAAAGCATGCATATGTGCTTATGATAAAGTGCAGTGGAAGGGTGAGGTGCAACTACAGAAGATGGGGTAGCCTGCTTCACTGTCTGAACCAGACAACTGTGGTTACTGAGCTGTGGGACACTAAAAAACATCAAGCAGACGCATGAATGCTCTTTGGAAGGTTTCAGTCATTAGGGCTCCCTCACAAAATCTACAAAACCCACTCTCACATTTCAAACTGGTTACTTTATATCTCTACATCAGAAGGCTAATTTAAGCAAATTTTACATTAGGAGGAAAGGGAATTTTCCAGTACTTTCTTTGGAGATAACATTTTATTACAAATTATTTTATCCTTTAAATCCAATTTAGAATTTAAAAGAATGTACAATCCAATGTTTAACATTGACTGGCATGAAGTAGGGGAAAAATTTACAGAGGAATTAGGAGGACTCATTAACTGAAATGAAGATGGTAGTCAGCCAGAGAATAATTAGAATAATCTTGCATTGCCTTGTCTTTTTACTGGTCTGCAAGGACAGCCCCAGAAAGACACTTAAAAAAACCAAAGATTCTTCCTATTGAGGCCAATTCAGATGGAAGGGCTATTAGTAATTTTTAGGTATCTGAGTGGTATCATGTTCTGCATACTGGGGAATCTCATACTAATAAGACACAGAACTTCAACAAACTCTGCACCTTTGACTGCACAGCCAGACTCAACACTCATACTATGTCCCTGCATTGTTTGCAAAGAACACATGATTTCATTTCAATTCTACTTAAATAAAGTCATGTCTTTGGTTTGACTAATTAGTGTATGAAGAAGCAGATACATTTTCTACTTACAAAAAAAGAACCTTGGAACTGGAGACACTCTGCACATATCAATAATAAGCTAAATAAAAGATGTATTTTGCCTAATCTAGGGGATAAAGAATAACTTCTCAGTGGCAAAACACAGTCTTTTTCCAAAGCCAATGGTTTGAATGAAATCTAGGAAGTTTTACACTTGGAAATACATTAATTATTTTTTTCTTTTTACTTCATGTGATTTTTCTTAAATATTGTGATTATTCAATCTGTTCTTCAATATTCAAGTTGAAACAAGATAGTGAAGGTTTATCAATCTAATTAAAGACTTTCATAAATCAATTTCTGTGTTGTGTGAATTTTTAATGTTCCTGTGTTCTCACTGCTATGTAGACAGAGCTGCAACCAGCAATAATCAAAATGCACAATCCTTCCATAAAATCACCACTTCATGAATACAGTATTAGAATCTTCTGTATTATTTTGCATGACTGTAGACAATGAATGGCCACTGAATGAAGAAATTAAATCATCTATAAAGTACATATCACCTTCACTTCTTCAGCTCTGTTATTGCAATTGCTTTCACATTTTCTCATAGGGATATAATGTCCAAGGGAAGGAGGAACACATCATATACTTATCTCTGTAGACTGCTGTTTTAAAAAAGAATGCTTGAGAGATTAGTTGACTAACTCCACATCTGAGATGTGAACCTCTGTGGAATTAAGGCATCTCACAGATGACCATCATCCTGGTTATCATGCTTTACCAGTGGGTAAATGTTTTCCTCTATCTGAAATACTGCTGTAGCCATTGACTACACCTATCAGAACATCTGAGATAAATCTTAAAATATTAGTCAGTTGACTGACGACACTTCTGTTTCCATCTGTAACATTCTGTCTGTCTTCTCTGTACTTCTGTCTTCTGGAGGTAGAACATCACCATCATCAGATAAACTGACGTTGGTATAGACTATTGCTTGAAGTTGCAGGAGAGATATCACAGATTCAACAGTCCTGAGAAAATAATTTAGTTCTCATTCTGGAGATGCTCTATTCAATGAGAGGATCAGGAGGTAAACAAAAACTGAGGTAGGCTGACGCAGGCATTTTTCAAGCTGTATCTCTTTTGTAGACAACCACCAGGCTCTAAAGAAGACCTTCAAGCCCTCTGAAGTCAGCAAGAGTCTCTATTACCTTCAGCAGAATTTGAATAACTACCTGAGGACTTGTCAGCGGTAAAAGCTGTCAGTCTAACAAACTTGCTATTGGTCACTCATCACTCATTTCTTTTTAGAAGAATTTAAACTCTTAAGTCATGCATTTTAAAGATTTTAATTCTATAAACATTAAAATAAAGCAAAAGAGTTGAAATTGAAGTACTGCTACAGACAAATGTAACAAAGTATATGCTTTCACATCCACATTTGATAAGACACTATAATATGCAGCTTCTTAATAAAAATGTAAACAAGTCATAACTCATTAAAAGAAAATACATCATGAAACATTATAATAGATCAGAGAATTTCACAATTTCTAGATAGCATTTGGGTGAAGGAAATGGTTGTATTAGAGAACATCTCTGGGCTCCAGATAATTGAAGGGTTTATTTTGCTAAAATTACAGAATAGGTTACTGTACTGTACCTACTAATATGAAATGCAAAAGTAGAGAAAACAATTTTTTCAGTTTAGAAAAAATATGAAACCAATTAAAATTTTTAATTTAAAAATATTTAGCTGGACTCTGTGTTGGGATCTTATATGCTGAAATCAGCTATGTCTACATCCCTTATTGAGATTCTGGTCCCATTCAAACAGCAGTATTCCCACAGGCTTCTGAGACAAAATTTCACTCAGAATGATCTAAATTTTTTCTCTGTATTTCAGAAAAATCTTTTGTAATTTGGAAGGATTTAGTTTTCTATCTCTGTCAGGCATCTCTGAAAAATCTAACATTTCTGCTGCATTTACTTCCCGCAGAAGCTGATGGAAGACTGTAGTGTGACTCTCCTGTTACTATCACACAACACATTATGCAATTAAAAGTATGTCAGCTACATGGGAACATGGACAAGTAATCAGCCCCTTAAGTTACTCAAATTTATACCAGAAAAATAGCAACTTACATGCGTGTTTTTGTATTTTTCCCTAGGATCAGGGACAGACTGGAGAGTAAGGGAGCAGAGTAAGCAGGAGTAAATGGTACTGTGTCATTCAAAGTCCTTCCTTTTCCTCTTCTCCCAGTTAGCTTTGTCCAGTCCAGTTCACATTATGGTGGCATTGCTGTGAATCTTGGTATCATTCCTCTCTATTTTATGTATCTAATTCTGTTAGGTGGTTTGTTAATCAGTTGAACTCAAACTGGCTAAACTCTTTAAAACAGATTAGCCCTGAAAGGTAACTCTTTAAAGGAAGTCAACTCCAGCAATGCTCAGACAATCATGCTTCTTTACAGATTACTCCACTTGTATGGATGGGTCTCTCTTTACAGGAAATGCTTGCTCAGGACTGACGTTTTCTAAACTGTGTCCTAAATTACACAGTGGCTCAGAGGGTTGCCTGATTTCACAGACCGTTAGGCAGCTATAGTAGGTTCACTGTCACTTTAGTCAAAGGAACTACATAACATCAGCTAGTGTTAAGCTATTTTTCAGAGAAATCCCTGAACAACCAAGGACAAGAGCAGCTGTAGTGAACTTTATTCTGTTTAACAACAGCATGCAATGTCTTTTGTTTCTCTCCCAAGATTTTCAGATCTCTGTATCAAGATGGCAAGTGTCACTAGGAATTGACTGAAGGCTTTCTTTGTAGTTCTTCTTTCTATGCTCCAGATAATGGAGATGAAATGAAAGCAGGAGTACAAATTCTCATTTCAATTTGTATCCACTATAATTGCTCTGTTTCATCCTCCTCTTTCCATAGACCTTGCTTTCCCACACAGTACATATTTTTCCCTCTCACAGTACAAAACCAATCACACCTGCAAGGTTTATCATACCACTAAATAATAACACTACACTGTCTTCTTTCTTGTGGGAGCACTTTACAGGCTGGAATGTCTGACCAGCATATTTAGCCATCATGGTGGCTGCTGACAGGGGATTACCCAGCAAAACCTAAAAGAAGTAACACTGAAGTGAGGGGCCTTCTGCCCTAGTAGCTGGTGGCCCAATCTTATGTATCATTCCTCAAGATGAGTATTTGGTTTTTTGTATTTTTGGTGCCACTAGTAGGAGAGATACCTGTGAATGAAGTCTGAGCTAATACATTCACAATGCCAAAGGGGGGTAGTACCTCTTTTCTAATTTTCTACTTTGGCAGGATGATCTAACAGAAACTGGAATGGATACTGGAGTCAGTGATCAGCTAGTAAGCTGGACTTCGAAGAGGATCACTGGGAAGGACACCTGGTATCAAACTGTATGAAGCTCTGATGGCATCTTGAGGCGTCACAGAAGTGCTGGTGACTGCCTTCTGGGTGACAGAGGTTTTCTTACCTTCAAGCCAGTATGTTACCATGTCTCCTTTGCCCTAAGGAAGAGAATTAGTCATGGGGTTATAATACTACCCATCATTTATGACATAAATTTCTTATTACAACTCAAAAGAAGTCCCAAAAGAAGATTTATCTGTCTGTAAGCCATTTTATATACAGGAAAAATGAGTCAGAAAATGTTTCATTTAAAGATAGGAGCAGCGGTATCAATTAAAACAATTCTTTGAAGTCTCATCCAAAACTGGGTCCACAAATTCTATTATAGAACTCACATGATGATTTATGATGTCTCTGAAAAACCTTTTTTTGTTTCAAGCAGTTATGACAGTGAATGTACCATGCAGGACTTCCAAGCTTGGCTAAGTCCTTCATTTCTGACTTACCAGGGTTGCCCTATGAACAAGCTCATGGAATTGGTTTAAAATTTGAACATGCTTTCTTCAGGGTCAGGAATTAGTCTAACCAAAGGACTGTGAGATATAGAGAGGACTGCAAAACATAGAGGACTGCATGGGTTAAAATTCGGGGACTCCAGAGTACTTTCACACTCTCCTCTCTGAAAAGCTGAGTATAGATGTTGCATACACACCTTGACTTGTAAATTCCCACGGCATACTAACACATACTCTCCAATCTGCTCCAACAGTTGGCATGCACTTGAACTGCACTGTATTTTAAGAGCTGGAAAGAGAAATAATTGTCATATTATCAAAAAATTTAACCATCTAAGACAGATTCACCCCTCAGTGTGTGCCAAAGAATTCAAGACCCGTTAATGAATTCCCCCCTGGTTTTTTTCATGTCTTCACTGTCATTCCTCTGCTATTTAAAGTGTTCACACACAAGCTCCAGTATCCTGTTTGTGAGAGCATCTCAGGATAAATATGTGGCTGTCAACAAACACTACTCTTTACATTCTTCATCTAGTAATATTTGTCTATGCTTCAGAGCTGCCTGGCTGGTGCTATTGATGAGTATCCTTTTCATCTGGTGAAGAAACCATATATAGTTCTACCTCCTCATCAATAAAGAGCCAGCATTTTCTTTGCACATACACATTTTAGCAAAGTTTACACATTAAAGGAACTGCTATCTTTTTTCTGATTCCAAACCTGTAAATAAATGCAAGTGGAAAAGAAAATATTACTGTAATTCCACAATTTTTTTTAACAATGTGATTTTTTCCTAGTTCAGTTTTTACCTTCATGTAAACTTCACTTGCCTTGCCTTTTGAAAGTGGTGGGGGAAGGACCACAAATAAAAGAAATTCTACTTTTGCCAGAAAGCAAAATTTTGCCAAGATTTCAAAAATTGTAATAAAAGAACAATTTTTTTTTTTTGCCTAATATTCAACGACACAGAGTAAATCATTATGCTTATTTGTTTGAAAAAGATCCCAGATGATAGTAGGACTGGCTAAGATTGTCTTAGTGATTTTTCTTATACCAGAAAATGAGTTTTAGAATATTCTCTTCTGTTTCTTCAGATGTTTTTTTAAAGTCTAAAAACACTCCCAGTAGATCAAGAAATATGGGTTTCAAAATATATAGATAAATATCTCAGAAATATTCTTTGCAGTAGATAAATGATATTTTAACTTGTCATCCTACTTGAGAACAAGACACTAACACTCAGATTCCAGGTACCAGCATTTTTTATGTACATTGCTATTAAAGCAATCAACATAGGATTAAAACATGATAATGTAATTTGAGATTCTCAGATATACATGGCCAGAGAAGGAGAAAGATAAAATAAAGGCTTGAAAGATAAAAAGCTCTGTCTTTATACTAAAGTTTATAGTGTTGATGTGCTGTATGAGAAGGAGACTCGCATACAGAAGAAAAGTTGAACTGTGAGGATTGATGGAAGCAGATTTTGAAGGCATAGTTTTAAAGCAGTTCAGATGTAAGGAGCTAGAAAGGAGGAGGAGAAAGAAAGAAGTTATCTGGGGGACTGACACACAGAAAATGCAGTTATATGTGGTCCACTCAGGCTAGCGTTTCCTTTGGGAAAATGTATAAAATGGTGAGAAGGAATGGATCCTGATGATTCTCAAATCCCAACACCAAACCTTCAAAGCCATGAGGTAGGACCACTCCCCTGCCTTTCTGCCTTACTTTTAGTGGCTCATGATGGATGTTGAAAGCATCGCTACTTATCACAAAATTAAACTTGAAAAATTCTGATATTTGCCTAGTTCAAATCTATTTACAATGTGTTGCAATGTGAGCCATGAAACTATTCAACTTCATTTCATTAATGAAATGAAATAAGCTATCAACACCCTTTAACCTTGAATCACTGCCTTTTCTTCTTTTTTATTTTTTCCCAGTTCTTGTAGATCAGGCTAAAACATATCAGATTTTCAGGTTCAAATGCTCATACTGGCTAAAGATGAAGTTTGCAAACTAAACTGTTATCTGCTGGGCAGAAGTGACAATAAGAATATCTCCACAATTTAATNGTCATAAAAATATTTTTAGTATAAATTCGGGTGGGTCCCAGGAATGAACAGAAACAGTGAACAAACAATTTGCCTCTCATTTTATCTTATTCTTACCTTTTTTTACTGTAGGGACCTTCAAAGCCACAAAAATCCCTTTGTGAGACTTGGGGAATAAGGGGATTTGTTTACAAAAATGGTTGAAATAGAGAATATCACTGTCATAATTTGCTCATAGGCAGGATGGAACGAGAAATCAAGAACCTCCTTACAGAATTTGCAGTAATTTGAACAGGTCAGGACTTAAAACTCAGCATAAAAGTTTTTCAGAACTCATTTGGGGTTGATCAAAACCCCACCTGCAGCTTGTTCTGTACTACCTTCACTGGTAGATTCCATTCTGGAAGCCGTGTTCACGGTATCTCCAAATAAACAGTATCGTGGCATTTTGGTTCCAACAACTCCAGCTACAACTGCCCCTGTTAGGAAAAATAGAATAAAATATTTTATGTTCATAAACAACATATCAATCATATAGCCTTATGGCTGCTTCTACACTAATTAGTATCTCATTCATTAACCAGTTAAAGACTGAGTGTCAGTGTTGTCTTCACTTGGGTTGCACACCTCTCTTACAGACGGATTCCAGAAACATGGAGGCAATTGCAAAAGAGCCTCAAAGCAGAACAGTGACAATGTGATGGAGGTGGCATGCATTAACCAAGCCATCTGCAGGACCACATTTCAACACAACAGAATAGTTGGAAGGACAATGAAATAAGAATGCTGTCAATAGAAGTTGTGGACACAACGCTCACTAGTCACACAGAAAGGCAGGAACAGAAAGCAACCTGCTCCCACTGAAGACATAAAATAAGTATTTTGATTCCTTTATGTCAGCCCCAAGTGACTTAAAACATACAAGCTATGATCTCTTGGTGAGACAATGTATGCTGTTTAATTGGCAGATGTTGGGCTGCACAGGACATGTCCAGCTCTGGCTGTCTATCAAGAAACAGCTGCAATCACACATCTGATTAGATCAGGGAGCTGGGAGTCTGAAAGTGAAGGCTAGATCAAAGAGTCAAGAAACAATTCACGGTTTTGAGAACAGCTGAAAGGGACAAGCTACAGACACAGAATGGTAGTTCTCACTCATATAAACAATGGCACTGGGACCATGGAGTGTTTCCAATGTTGCATTCTGCACTGAGTTACCAATATTCCATATATCAAATAATTTATTCTCTTGGGATGACCTCTATGACATATTCCATCTCATATCAAGAAATTAAACTAATTAACTCATTCATTTTTAATGAAGAGGAAATGGCCACTACAGAGCATTTGTTGAGCCACAGGAAGACACTTTTGCAGCCCTCTCAACATACCTGAATGGATTCCTGCTCTTATTTTTAGAAGGGTATTGGGCTTGTGAGGGATCTTAAAAGTCTTGCAGACATCCAGGAGGTCTAAAGCCATGCTTGCGATCTCACCAGCATGAAGGATCCCATTCTCTTTGGGAACTCCTGACACCACCATATCTTAACAGAACAATGCAACTGTGTTAACATTTGGCATTACACACAGATTTACAAAGGATGCTGCCTAAATTAAGCAAAAAACCCCAACCAAACTAACAAAAAGAAGCCCTCTTCCTTCCTATCCTGGGGCACAGTTGTGTCTCCTAAGCAAAGAAAGCCAGAAACAAACACAGGCTGGGGCAACAGCCCATATGTGTAACTACGTTTGATCTGAAAAGCTGCATTTCCTTCTTACTTTTACATAGGATTTATTCCCTCCAACCCTTTCTTTCTCCCTTCCTCCCTCCACTGAGAATGCTTAAAGTAGAACAGGTAGTGGGAATGAGACTGTTCAGTACCTTTTGTCTTTGGGCAAATATTATAAAGAGAGGCAATTACCTATGCTTCCTGCACTATACTTTCAGCATCAATGATGGGTTCTAGGGATCCCAGAGTGCTGAGCTGGAGGACCATTATTGTGAGAATAATAAATTCCCACTAAACCTTGAATTTATGTGGTATTTTCTGCTCCAGTTGGATCCCTGTACGTCTACGGGGCCTGATGGGGTTCATCCAGTAGTATTGAAAGAGCTGGCTGAAGACCTCTTAATGTTTTTTGAATGATCTTGGAAATCTGGAGAGGTCCCAGCTGACTGGAAGCTGTCAAATGTTGTCCAGATTTTCAAGAAGGGCAAGAAGGATGACCCTGGAAACGACAGGCCTCTCAGTCTCATTCCAGTGCCTAGTAAAATTAAGGAGAAGATTATTCTGGGAGTTACTGAAAAATACAAGAAGACAACACAGTCATCAGTCACAGCCAGGACTGCTCCATGACAGGGAAGTCCTTCTTATCAAAATTAATTTCCTTTTATGACAACCCATCTAGTTGACCAAGGGAGCGAGCTGATGCAATCTTTTTGGATTTCAGTAAAGTTTTTTGATACTTTCTCTCACAGGATGCTTCTCGACAAAATGTCCAGCACAGCTGGATAAACACACCATGTGATGGGTGAGCAATCAGCTCATGGGTTGAGCACAGAGGGTAACAGTGAATGGGGTGACATCAGACTGGTGACCTGTCACTAGTGGGGTTCCACATGGTGTGATTCTTGGGTCTGCCTTGTGAAGGGCCAGGATTTGGACTCAGTGATGCTTTTGAGTTCCCTCCAACTCAGGATATTCTATGATTCTCTGATTTTTCGATTCTGTGACTATTGTGTAGGACAAGAAACAAAGTGGGGTTTTTCCCACATCTCTTATAGGACTTCCTGTCTGTCTCATCCAAAGGTCCTGTTAGATTTCCTTAGGCTTGGAACTGAATTTTAATGGTAGTGAGTCCCCAGAATATTCCTATAGTAGCAAATATAAAGCCATTCTTCTGAAAATCCAAAGAGAAGAGGCAGTCAAGCCCTTATAGAGTATTAGAAAAGATTATCATGGGTTTTGCAAAACAAAGACAGAGATAAAAAAGCTTATGGAATGGCATCTATGATCCCATGAAGAAGGTAAATTTTTCAGTTGTGTTCCTGTGATACAGAAGTTGCCAACTGGGATTAATCTGCTGCCAAGGTTTACAGTCAGACCTTACAGGTCATAGGAACCAAATAAACAGCAGTGATATTTTACTCAATTAATTTTTCCCATTCACAACACTCATCAATTGTACAAATGATTTAAGTTAAGAAGGAAAATGTTCCTTAAGTTTGCTAGGGCTCTGGTAGGACTTATCTCCCAATTATTTTATGTAATCTGCTCACTGGTAACAAGGTTTCCAAATCTCCATCGTCTGTTCTTCCTTGTCATTAAATTAGCCTCTATCCTGATGCCCCATAAGTCCTATCTTGTCCATAGCTCAAGAAACTTACAGGCATCTCCTATTGTCTCCACCTTATAGACGTCATAGTTATCTATGATTTCATCAAAAGTGGTATAAAGCTTGTTCAAGAGATCTACCACTTGGTACGGTGTGCTGCTGCTGGACAACTCCGTGAAGCCAACAATGTCACTGTTAAAACACAACAGAAAGACATACTCATCCACTGTCTTAAACACTGCAGATTGGTAAACCTAAATACACAGCAATAATTTCTCATTTAAACTATGTCCACCTGTTTCAGTATTTCCTTTGCTAAGGATCTTATCAAATAGTTTGGTCTTCATTTGTTGAAACTGACAGCAGACTCCTTCCATTTAATAAGACTGAGCTAAGTCTTTTTGCTTACCAGTGCAGTAAGCTATTTTTTACAGGTAGACTTTAAGATGCAACAGACTAAGTAGGCTTCAGTTTTAGGTTATGTAAAAATGAAAAAAGGGAACTTGACATCTGTCATTTATGACAAGTGAAGGCATGCCACTCATATGTTTCTTCATGCACACATAAAAATTTAAAGCTGTAAATCCATGCGGACTCTAAGGATAGACAAGTTTTCTTCACACAGCTAAATGCTGGAGTCTTTACTTAGGCCTATCTTATGAAACATACTTACTGCATAACACATGTAAAGTGAAGTGCTGCTGTGTGTTAGACTCCACAAAAATCTCATTGTTTATTTAAGTAATTATAATGAAAATTGGAGTGGTGTGAGAATTTTGAAAGACACTGTTTTGTAGAGTCACCTGGTATATTAGATGGCAGTTTAGATAGAAATTTTGTACTAATTTAAGAGCTTCAGCTCCACTAGAAGCCTAGCAGTTTCTTCAGTAGGAGTCAGTTCTAGTCCTATCTTTAATTTTTGTTTACCTGAAAAAGATGGTGGCACTTAAGTAACTTTGAGCTTGTGCATGTTTTCCCTGCCTGAGATCATCTGCTACTTGTTTCGGCAACATACCTGTTGTAGAAAGTAGAGCATTGTTACTCTTTTGACATGGATATAGGCACATATAAAACATAACAAGCTTATTTGAAGGTATAAAAAGCAATGCTCAGAAAGAAGAAATGTGAAAACACACTTTGGCATCAAAATCTGCTCTGCTGTAATGTGATAATACACAGTAAATCTCACTGATAACATGCCCAGATTTTTCAGATGGTCCATAACTTTTAGTTCAAACAAACCAATACCTATGTATTCCAAGGAAGTGCAAGGTTAGATTTTAATAGCGTGACTTAGGATTTTTCTAATTCCTTTTATGACAGTTCTTTGGTAGTGCTTTCTGCCTGTTAGGTTTGTTTAGTATAATTTCTCTGTTTTCTTTTATATTTTTTTAATTGTCTTTATTTCTTCTGTCTTGTATGTTCACTTCATTTTCTTTTTTCTCTCTTGTATGTTATTCCTCTTCCTCTATGCCTTTTTTCTTGCAGAATTCCAGAAGATGCACTGCAATCAAAAGTAACCAACTGCAATTCCCCAACATTTATAACTATGCAGAAGGACTGCCATGCAAATTCAAAGTCAGGACACTAAGGATTCTGGGGTCATAGCTTTCACATGAGTGTACTGATTTCTAGGAGGGAAATATAGAAAGTAGCTAAATATCTTTCCAGCTTTGCACATAACAAGTATACTTATTCCTTGCTACTAAATAATCACCCATCAAAGGGTTTATGTTTGTAATCAGACAGCTGAAATAAAATTATTATTGAGAAACATATCCAGTAGTTTCGCTTTATAGCTTACTATACAACAGACGATCAGTCTTCTGTTTTTCATGCATTAAATCCTGGGTTCTCTCAGAAACCAGTATCTCCAGATGTTTGTTATATTTCTCCATCTAAATAACATAGAAAATTGCATAAAATAATAGTTTTGCTGAAACAGATTCACAGTTGGATATAATTTAAGCATGTCTACAACACCTAATTTTTTTTTTACAAAAATCCAAAAGATCAAGTGTCTCTTTAGGTAAATTTATGAATCTAGATTTGAGATTGTTGCTTACATATAAGACAACAGAAGCCAATTTCAGGTTCTACAAAGTTCACATAAACTTTGGGAGTTTAATCCAATGCAGAGACCAAGATGCAGATCTGGATTAGAATTTTACCAAAACAAAACTCACAATGCTGTTTTTTAATCTATCCTGCTGTGCTATTCTACATTTTGCCTTTTTTTTTTGTTGCATCCTTCCTCTGTGTGGCCCAACAGGCTGTAAAGACAGGAATCTCCTTTCTCTGTTGATGGGCTTGAAGTACTCTGCATAAAATGCATCTGTAAACATGCTATTTGTGGCCTATCTGGATTCTGTATCCCTGGTACTCTAAGACTACCAAACCATGGGAAAAGAGGAATATAGTATCCTGTGAGTGCATTAAATACCAAACAACATTTGATTGAAGAAAAGTGTTCAGTCCCAAAGGAGTTGAGAAAGTTAAGAAAAAAGGACAGAAATTAAATGAGAAGGAAAGATATGTTTCAAGCAGAACTACAGCTACAATGAGCCTACCAGAGGTGAGCAAATGACTGGGTTTTCTCACCAAACAAGGAGTATGAGATAAAAAAACAGTCCTGAGGGACAGAAGTGAAAGTGGTTGCAATGAGCAAATTAACTTGGATTGGACTAGAAACTAAATTTACCAGAGTCATCATCATGTCAACAGGGCTAACTTTATTAGGATTCATCTTGTACAACATTTTCTTGACTTGTTCAAATGTAGGCCTTTGGGATGGATTATTTTTTCTGCACCTCCTGATTAACTGCAAAAAGGAAAGAGTGAAAAAAGCAAACAGCCTTTTATCATTCCAAGCATAGGCAGTTTTTGAATTAATTCTACTACTTTCTTGGTACAAACTAGAAGCTCTATCTGCAGCTGGTGAAAAGTGTCAAAGCTATATTGAGGTCTCTGGAATTCAACAGGTTTTTGCTGAATGAAAAGATCAGTTCATGAAAATGCAGCTGTAGGAAGTCATAAATTAGATACACACATTCCTTCTGTTGAACACTGCTTAAGATCTTGTCTTGTGTTTTAAGACAGTGTTATGCTGGTGAACTCACATACAGTTTTCAGAGGACTTCTCTGTACACAAAATCCACAAAAGGTTAAAAACTCAACTACTCCTTAAGAATGTTAACTCCCAGCTAAAACCCAGTGCTGCTAATGAGGAGGTTGTTGCATTTACGTTGCTACAAACCAGCAAAGGTCAGTTATACTGCACTTAAACTGAAATAAGAATGTCATAATCCTGTTCCAATTTAAGTGAACTGGAAGGGCATGTACTTTGTCAGGCATTTTGAGGGTACTGAGCACACAGACCAGTAGCATGAGAATCAAACCAAGCTGATACTTTAGCTGAGACAGACACTTCATTATTTGAAAG
Source organism: Scytalopus superciliaris (assembly GCA_013400415.1). Classification (NCBI taxonomy): domain Eukaryota; kingdom Metazoa; phylum Chordata; class Aves; order Passeriformes; family Rhinocryptidae; genus Scytalopus; species Scytalopus superciliaris. Next base: position 69,167 of record VXBX01002341.1, on the reverse strand, counting down.
CCCTGTGCCAGTAAGCTAAAGAGATACTACTGGCATAAAATATGTATGGCATTCAACACTTTATAGTAAAATGAAAATGCACAAAAGTCAATGATTGAATATTAAACCCATAATATATTACACAAACAATTTGACAATTGAATCTTTCATTGTCAAACTGACAATTTTATGATTAAGAATATTAAATAATTTCATTGTGCCTTATTAGAGGTGTGCTTCTTGATTTCTGGTTTATTTACATATATCAGAGTTAATACTGCCACAAAACTTCTGTGACATGTCTTAAATTCACTTCAGTAAAGAATCTTTGTACACAATATGGTGTCTTACTTACCTCTATGTAATCGGTGGGACAAGGGCAAGAATTCTCAGCCTTTTCTGAAATTAACTCTGGCAAAGGTGGGCACCAGGAATATTCAGCTGAATACATATCATTTTTCTGGAGCAAAGGGGATTAAACAATGTTGAAGCTAGTGGTGTGGTTTTCATGTCAGCCATTGAAAAAATATAACTATTATCAGCATTACTTATATAACATCTTTCCTATCACTTACAGGTCTGCTTTTTCACCTGAGAGTGCAAGAAAAAAATATAACTGAGTCTAAACTGGGTCATCTTGTCTAAAAACTTTTTCATGGCTGAAAGGTTTAATCTCAGTGTTTATATGAGATTAACAACTTTTGAAATGAATACCTAGCAAGATATTGGGAAACTTTTAAGAAATCACAAGGCCTACATTAGTCTATTATCACAAACTGTCAGAAGTGGAAGAATAGTAGCTTCAGGTCTTCATTGTTACAATTCTTGCTAAGTAAATTATTTCAGAGAGAACATGGTTACATATTCAGGCCATCTGGTTTTTATTTCAAGGTGGTTTTTTTTTTTTTGTGTTTGCCATTTAGCACTGATCATAAGACACATGCAAAATAGACACTTTCCTTATGGAGAGTATCTCATTTGCCTCTCCAGCATATTCTTACCACTTCAAGATTCCACTAAAAGGGCTTTTGCATGGCAGAAGAAGGAAGATGTTAGGACAGGCATTCCCCCTGCAACCCTCCCTGTCACCATTAAGCCTCACAAAACTAATCAAAAGGCAGGTTTGGAGCCATGTTACTTTTACCATGTGCTTTTCTTCAAAGGTGTGAAAGGGAAGACAGGTAGGTGTATGAAGAAACCTTGATTGCATGTTCCATGAGAACTGAACTAGCACCCAGAAAATCACAAGAAAAATGCATGCTCAAAAAATAACTCAAAAGTGCAGTTACTCAAAGTTTTTCCAGCAGAAACAGAATCGAAGTTGTCAAATAAATTTCACATATAGTTCAGCTTTACTTACTGGCATAGGGTCGCTTCTGGTGGCAATTTCTATTAAAATGATAGCATAACTGCAGAATAAAAACAAAGCAAAATCCTAATGAAATAACAGTCAATATAGTCAGTGATTTCTTCTTTTCATGATGTCTTATTATTTGCTGTTGTGTGACTGAAGGCCTAGTATCCCAAAAGGAAGGATGGCAACAGTACTGCTAGGTGTTACTACTTTGTGTTTTCAGAGATCTGTTATTGAATGTTTCATAGCATTATTCTCTCACAGTTATCAGTCCCTGAGATAAAACATTTGCATTTGATGGATAGCAAAGCAATTTTCTCTGGAAGAATTAATGGAATCCAGAGGGCATATATGCAGAGATATGTACATAATACCTACCAGTCAAACACAGAGGACTGATTTGTGCTCTTATCAAGGGGCAGGAGCAGGTTCATCATGATCAGTTGAAGGAGTGGCTTCTTTTCAGCACAGATCACTGTCTAGAAAATCTCCATAAAGCCAATGATAACAAAGTGTGTCCAGAGTCGATATTTTATAGTAGACGTATCTGCTTGTTCCTTCTGAATTGTGTTTTCCTCCTCATCATCTTCCTTAATTGAACCAAGGTCAAACATGTTCATCACGAGAATAGGCAGTAACAACTGGGTGTTTAGCCTCCTTACCAAACTCACTAGAGATCTTTTAGAATAGTAATCTCTTAGAAGCAAGCACCTCCTCCAGCCAACCAGTCTGATAAAGATGCTCTTGCCTCTTTATGTATTGAAACTGTGTAATAATTCACTCCCTGTATGCATCTCTGCTTGGTAACATTTACTGTTATAGAGAATATTGGTTCGCAGTCTGTTGTGCTGCTAATGGTTTATTCTGGCTGTATAACAGGATATGTATATCTATCTTTCAGTTCACTTGTGGACCACCACTGGCAAATAAAATAATGAACATAAACCATGCTGATTGAATAATGTAGAAATTAATCTGATTACATTTTTCCGCTAATTTTGGGGTGATCTGGTAGTAGAAAGCAGTATCAGTCCTGGTGAGACAGCAAAGCTGAAACAGCTTTTCAAGGGAATTAATTAGATGATGGTAACTCTGATAAAGCAGTATTGATTTAATTCAGCTTCAGCAGCAGTGCTCAACAAAGTCCTAACAGGGTGGATAGTGAGATTCACATAATGATTACGAATCAAGAGGAGCCAATCTAGGAAAAACTGTGAGTGGTAACAGCTTCTTCAGCTGTTCAGGAGCTGCTTTCGTGCTCCTGTTCTCATTTCCATTTTAGCTTTCCCATCTGACCAACACTTTCCCTAGGGAAGTTTAAAAGCAAGTGATTCATCTGTAAAAGCACACTAAATTACAAGTCCCACTCCTGCAGTTTCTACTATTTTTTATTTGGGCCTTACTTTCAGAAATCTTAATAGAATTTTTGCACAGATGAAAACTGAAGATTTCAAGACTGGGTCACTGCTCCCTGGCCAGTGAGTGCACATACATGTATCAGGAAGGCCTAGCCATTGCGTGTAACATCAAACGCAAAATTTGTTAAAATGCAAATTTTGAAGAATAGCCCAGATAGGAAGATAGCCCTTTTAATTATACAGGGTATGTCTTTATCTTCCCTGTCTGCATGTTGATCATCTCCCTTTTCNGAAGACCTGGATTTTGCAGATATGTGGATTGACAGGAAGATAGGTTCGGGGAGCATTCACTGAATCTGTCAAAAGTTCATTGTAGTCATATGTGATACGAGAAAATCAGAGCTTAGGACTATTTTAAGAGGAGGCCTTCGCAAGAAATACCTTCAGAAGGCTAAGTTGCCTGCAAAGTCAAGT
>VXBX01002341.1:47871-65956 GCA_013400415.1 Scytalopus superciliaris | reverse complement strand
AAGTATTGTTTATTTATTATTTATTGTTTAGTTGGAGCACAGTACTTTCTAATACCACTCCATATGGAAAAAGTACACACTGTCACAGGACAAATGACAGTAGCCAGAAATACCAACACAATTGCAAACTGCCTCAGCTGAGCTATTTTGAAGCAAATTCTCAGGGCACGTTTAAGCCTATAGACACAAATACTAGTGAGATCTCAAATTCTTGCTTAGGTAATTCGACAGAATGGATTGAAATTTATAATGTTCTAGCACACTGAATATGCATACATTTGTTTACAAATTCTGCTTGTCTGAAAAGTGGTTATCCAAATAGAAGTTATCCATCACTGACAGGGCTAAACCGATAGCAAATTAAGCCATTGGAAAGTGATCCTCTGTAAAGGCTTTCAAAAGGAAAGGGATGGAGCTATTCACTAATGCATCCATTTCTTTTTCCTACCTTTATTTTTCCTCTGTTAAACAAAGAATATCACTGTGTATATGCAACAAAATAATGTATTTACATTAATTATGGAATTACAGGACATACTGGAATACCGGTACTATTAACTTTCAAAGTATTGCCATTATATGAAATAATCTACTTTTCCCATAAGAAACAGCAACAGAAAAAAGGATAACTAGATAGTAGCAAATTTTACGCCTTTTTATCTGCCAGTCTAGAGTCACTCCTTACAGATAATTAGACAAATTCTGCATTTATATAATGTCAGTGAATTCAGTAGTTGGTTATCTACCTTGAAAGAGAAGGTCATGTGATATCTGTGCTGTTATGTATTCCAGGACCAATCCTTTTAAAACTACAATCAAACATATACTTGGAATGACAACAGAATTATACTGAGCATAATGTCACTAAAGCATACTTGAGATTACTAAGTGCAAGACCAGGAAAACTCAACTACCTGTAAACATCTGTCATAGAATTGGGTTCAAACTCTGAAAGGGAATGTATTTCAGGAGCTGTGTAAATCTGTATCAAATGCCGCTGGTATGAGCTTGATGCCTCAGGAGAATCTTCTTTTCTGTATGACTGCAAACCATAATCTAACATGAAAGAAAACAGGAAATAAACTATTGAGTGGGTACTTCTCTGAAACATCTGCAAGAGTAAACAGTAATGCAACTAGTCTACAGGATTTAATTCTTCCTATTTTAAATTCACATCTTGGTCTAGAAATAGTGTGGTTTTGGTGGTCTTGCTCCCTAAACAATTGCAGATACAGGAACTGGAAACCAAGTATATGGGCAAGACTGCATGACAGCAGGGAAGTTGAACTACATCATCTGCTCCACTCAGAATTATTTTATATTATCAAATTAATATTCAGATAATAGTCTCACCTTAGTGCAAGAGTTAGCACATAAATGCAGGTTTTTGTTCTACTTTGATCCTTATCTCCCTTGTTATGTCCCTTGATCCTTATCTACGGTGGTAGGTTGTGAAAGTAATTACTAGTTAGACAGACTAACGACTGAAAATCAGATGGTGGGTGTTACTTGCACACCACAAGCATCAGAACAAAGGCAGCATAGATGTGAAACATCTTTCCATCTATCTTCTAGCCTAATATAGAAGGGATTCTCAGCATATGACTCAGAATCAGGGTGGAGGAAAAAAAAAACAACTGACTTCAGTTCTCTTTCTTACGTAAACAGCACTCTGCTGAGTGTATGGGAAGGTGGGATGCAGATGTCTTGTTTTATCTGAAGTGACCTCTAAATAAGATGGTCTTAGAGATTAGTTCTTTATGTTGCAAGTAATTTTTCAGATAGCTCCCACATTCATTATTTGTGAGATTGGTTTGACCTTCACATCCAGATTAGCCATGAAAATTTGAAATTATTACAGTGCTACAATCTAACTTCTGAATGATTTCACAGAGATCCTATTTAACTGAGAGGAGATGTGCTAAGGTGATGCAGTTGATGTAATCCAACTATGTCTATTTCTTACGCTTTTCTCGAGAACAGGCCCTAAGCAGAGTAGGCAGTTCTGAAGGCAGCAGGATACTGAGTTGGAGAAGCAGGCCTGGCCCTGTGCAGGAGCCTGAGTCATAGGATGTTCCAATAAAAACCAAATCTGTTTTTGCTGCTTTTAGGGTGGCTATGTGTTAGAGAGTGTAATAACTTCTTTGGAGAGGAAGTAGAAGAGATGATCATTGTTTTAGTTCCCCTTGGCAGCTGCAAACTAAACTAGACTCTTCAGTGGCATTCCTTTTCCTACCAGCTGTCTTTTTGTACCAGAACAGACCAGACCTGTAGCTCCATCTCTGGGAGAACACAGTTCAGATTTGTGTACAGGACTGAGTTGAATCTGTTTGTCTCCATGAAACTACACTGTGTTTATCAATCAGTGAGCATTCCTACAATCTTTACAGCATTGTCCATGGCTCAAGTTTTCTCTCTGTATTAAAAGTGATAATGAGGCACAGTTTATGCTCAGGCTGATGTTGACAAACTCCATCATTTGTGGGTTCCGATATGTGCATCAGTGACACATATTAATTGATTTGACAACATGAAACTTGCTTCAGCACAGGCCATTTCTACTGCAATCTGGTACAGTCAGCAATTCCACATAAAATGCCAGCATGAAGGCACTTGGGAGGAGTGTTTAATGTGAAATCTCTACACGTTAGTGGATTAACAGACAGTTCTGAAAATTTTTTGGCTTATCTTCTCTTTACCTGCAATTTTACAAACCCATCTGTCATCTATGACACAGTTATTAGACTTTAACCGTCCATGATACATTTTGTGGTGGTGAAGATAGGCCATTCCTTGTGCAATATCGGTAGCAAAAGAAAACCTGAAAGACAGAAGTCAGTAGGCTAGTATTCCCACTAAACTTTCATCAAGAGTAGCTCCAAAACTACCGCAGTTTACAGAAACTGTCCTTATAGCTTTCCATTTGTGTTCCTATGCTCAGTTTTTCCAAAACAGTTCAGATAGGTAGCTGAAAGCCCTTAACTCTCACTCATTTGTCTGAGCCTGCAGGACTTCAGCCTCTATTAAGACAGTTGAGTTTTTTTCTAGAACTTTCCAGTCTTTTGTATCCTTGTATGTGCTTTCAAATGTTTACAAAAGAAACAGTTTTATTAACTTCCTCACTTTATTTGGAAGGTTTCCTTCCTGAAAATCTTTTTCTTTGCTGAAGGCAAACATAAAACAGAAGCAGAAAGGGTTTGTCAAGAATGCCATTATAGAAGTTTCATTGACAATACAACCTCATTTTCTGAAGGGATAAGTATATATAAGAGCATTTGTAGATATGATAATCCATCAACCAATATGTCTTCATAAACAGAATTGTAGTGATTTTTAGTTAAAGAGGGATGCCCAAGATATTTGGGAACAAAATTAAATTACAGGAAGAAGAAGGTTTTAAATTAGTTCTGCAGTATAACTAGAGAGAGAGAGCTGAAGTCATTGGCTTAGCATGACCACTACTTGTTGAACCCACGACACGTGATTTATAAAAAAAAAAAAACCAGAAGACAAGTTGTACTGGGTATTTGAATTTGCTTGCTTGCTGCCTTCTTCATTCTCTCCATATCATAGTACAGGCCTGTCTCTCCAAGGACTTTATCTAAAATTAACATATTTCCCTAAACAGCATATAGCACAGTATGTCATTTAGCTTTTCAAAACTTCTTTTTCTACCTGAAACCCCAGTTCAAAGGAATGTCTTCATTGAAGAGCACATCATTCAGGCTGCCTTTGGGGCAGTACTCTGTGACAATGGCAACATTTGGAACTTCTATACAACCTCCAATGAATTTGCAGAGATTGGGATGGTCAAGTTCCCTGTGTAAACAACAGAAATCACAGTACAACAGCAACGTTCATGAATGTCTCTCCTGGTTTTCATACAGTAGCTGGAAAACCTTGTCTCACAATGTAGAGAAAAAAGTAAGACAGGCATAAGGAGATTTTGATCTGGTGTTAAACCAAAGTTTGAAAGGAAGAGGAATATGAATTTACACTCGCATTTGAAAAAGATTTTAAGGCCTAGAAAACCAGTATAAAAATGGAACAACATACACTTTTCAGATTTCACTTCTTACCTCACTTGCTTTACTTCTTTATGTATGGATTTAGACAGTGTGAACGTCGTCTTCATTATTTTCTTTATGGCCACTGTTCTACCGTCACTGAAACAGAAGGAAATGCTGTTCACAGAGTTTTAGGCCTACTTCCTAAGCTAGCAATACTAAAAAATGGACTAGATGTATTTTCTAAAGTGGAACAGCTTCATATAGCTAGAGATGAGGCTGAGAGTTTACGCATGCCCACATGTCATTGTAAATCTGATAAAGGAAGCATTAGTCATTACATTCAAGCAATCTTGATCTGTGAGCAACATTTGGAATATGAGTGTTAGGGTCAGTTGAGAGTTCAATGACAGAGTAGCAGCAAAGGAAACGCCAGAGCTAGAGAAACACATATAGCCACATCTCTCCTATCCATTACTTCTGGCTACTGTTCGGTAGATTCCTCACTAACATTTAACATACTTTCATTTTCATTGGGTTAAGCATTCTTCAGCAATGAAGCAGCTGAGTTCAATAGACAGCAAAGCAATTTTCCTTGTTAGTGTAAGGGAATCTAGTGAAGATATGAGCAGGAATTTGAGTGATACCCACTAAATACAGAGTGTTGGGTCTGTGGTGTTGCTATTGTAGGTGCTTTGCCAATGAGTCTTAATGCCCCATTCTTACCCTTGATGAATGTTTTTGACTTTGAGTCATCTGAGAAAGATGATAATGATGATGATGAAAATGTCACCATTCAGAAAGAAGCAGCAAAAATGCCTGCTGTAAAAGAGAACTGCTGGACAGTGTTAGATCAATAAAGTGGCTGTGATTTTCCACAACCCATGCTGAAAAGGTAGCTGCTCCCTCAGCCAATGATCCTAAGTAAGTTTCTTTATCCTGCAAAGCACAGATCTTGCCCTGTGTATTCCATTGGCAGGTATTACTTCCATCTTTGCACGTTCCACTCCTAACCCTTATTTATATTATTTTTATGGGAAAATTTGCTTTCTGGATAGCAGGATATGGCTATACCATCTGCCCACATAGTTATATGACATGCATCTTTATAATTTGATCCAGAGGTGAAATGCTCTGAACCTTTAGCCACATCAGCTGGTTTAAGAACAAGATTTCTAATGTGCTGGTGTAAAGAATGCCATTCTTTAGTGCAAATAACCTAGTTTTGCTCTGCCTGCATTTTAGAAAAAGGGCTGCATAAAAGCCTTGGTTTCAAATATATTTGAGTAGTAAGGGCTGTTCATTATCAGAATGCAGTCCCTAAGAGAAAAGGAGTAATGAAAGCCAAACTAGAAGCCTGGCCGCATATAAAATACTCCACAGGCAATTTATGGTACAGAAGTCAGACGATGATCCTAACTTACTGGATTTGGCCTAAGAAGATAAATTCAAGCCTTTTTATTGCCTATCAACAGTAAAGTGGCAAGAAGCAGAAATCAAGGTGCAGCTGTAATAAAGTAGACACTGCAATAAATGAGTAATATATTGACTTACTATCTTCCAGTCTGGGTGAAGTATTGCTTCCTGGACATGTTGGCAGCTCCTGTGCAGGAGCTCAGAGCAGTAACACAACTGACATTGGAGTCACTGGGTGCAGGGGGAGCACTCATCATACTTCCTGTTGCTGTCTGTATGATGTAATCTAAATGGGACATGGGATGAGAAAAGGCACCTTAAGATGCCTATTATTGCACAGATGGAGACTCCTTAGGCAAACAAGTATAAGGAATTCTCCAAATCTTTATATCTCAGCTGCTCTTGTTAACAAGACAGAAAACCATTGCTTGGAATGTGACTGCTGCACAAAAAGTAAAAAAGTTCCAAAGATGATTCATTGCCCAAGATCTTTCTCCCTAATCCTGAAGCTTTGATGCAATTTTTATTTCTCTGCTCTCGACATGATTAGCCCTTGCCATTACAGAGATGCTGAGGACAGAACCCAGGGAAGGAGAGCAAGCCCTGTGCTATACTTTAACAAGTCTATTTGGAGCTCCTAGAAAACTGTAAAGTACAGGAATGTGGGAAGTGATTCTGACACCAGAGGAAAGTCAGAAAAAAACCACAGTGATCTCAATGCATGTTTTTTAATCTCTGTCGACCAGCTCAAGGTAACAAAAGGGATTTCAAAACAAATTCAATTAATTACATACCATGCCACCATCTCCAATTAAAATCCACATCTAGGCAATTAGTCTCAGAATTGCTGAGACTTCTCAACTCTCCCTGGCAGAAGTATCCAATCAAGTGTTGCTGAGAAAGTTCAGCATCTCTACTTGAATCAGAACTGCCATGTTCCCACACCATATTATTCATATTCAGTTCAAAATGGCACTTGCATTTTAAGCCTTTCTACAGCACTTCACACAGAAATATATTAGAGATGCCTGAGACAGCTTTGAGAATAAGAGTGTATATATAATATATATAAAATACATCTATATCTCTGTATATGGTGTGAAACACCACAAAAAAAAAAGTTATCTTGAAAAGATAAGGTTAATTTTTCATAGTACAAACTGCAAACACTGGGTAGAGTGCTGATGATATGTTTACACTTAGATAACTATGCATTTAAGGCTACAAGGAGTAGCTCTGAACAACTCTACCCAGAGAAGACATTCTGTCTGTTACAAAATCTCATAATGATATCAGTCCTCATTAAGTTGTTAATTATCACTCCTTGGTCTTAAACAGTATTGTTGCTTCGCAGGCTTCTATCCAAGAATGCTTGCTTTTCTTCTTGGGTTTTTCAAATTAATTTTAATGTGTTGTTTTTGACCATGCCTCTGTTTCCCCTCAGTCTCTTTCTAATCTTTCTCCTCACATATGATGTTTATGACATTTTCTAATTCACTGAATTCCTTTCATCAGCTGAAAATTTTTTCTTGTTACTTTTGCTATATTGAAAGACACTTTATTTCTATTTTCACAAATCTAGATTGAAATTAATTTTGGTTTATATAACCAAATTAATTTCTAAGCCAGTATCTATGATTTGCAGCAACAAGGATATCATATCAAAGCTTTACAGAAATTAATGTTCAAGTGTAAGGCTGAAAGTATCTACTGTATATTATCACAGGAACATCTTGACACTAGCAACACAATAACATAACACAGATAAAGCAGACATCTGCCTAGCGATTCCTCACAGACACACACAGTGAGAGGGTGCATCAGCACAGAGCAATCAAAAAAATCAGCAGATTTTCACAGATTTACCCTTTATGAGGGTCTAGGTATTGTTTTCTGTCTGAATGCTACATCAAGGAAGAGCAAAGTAAATAATCTTTACCTACTTTAAGTTTAGCACAGTAAAGCACATAATAACATTTGAATATATTCTTAATTTGTTTAATTAGAACCAATTAAATCATAGCTTATAGTCAGAAGATGAAGTACAAAGAAAAACATCTGGTCACAATGAAATACTTTTTGCAGGAAGTCTGTCGCAGATAGCATACACTGAGAGAAATTAAGATCATGTTATATCCTTCAATATATTTGTGCAATTCCAGGGCAAATTAGTGAGACCAATTACACAGAATGATACATCCACTCAAGAAACTGTAATTTATTTGTTCAAGTCTAGAGGTTATCTGTTTGTTTTGGATAGGCTTGTCTTTTTCATTTGACAAATCAATGTAAATAAGAAGAAGCAAACTATTTAAAATAACTTTGACATCTAAAGCTTCAATAAACAAAAATGTCAGTGATCACTTCACAGAGGTCACAGGATAAAACACTGGATATGTCTTTCAAAAGTTGGTTCACTTTTTATAAGACCCTTAAAATGTAAATATGTACTTATAATTGAGATTATTTCTCAAAATTATTAGAGAAACTGATCACAAGATCAAAATGATAAGTTACTAACCTTGTTTGATGCAGGTGAAGTCTATAATCCAGCTTTCATCCCAAAGCATCTTTTGTTTCTGATATTGAAACCACTACAAAAATAAATCAAACTCATTCCTAATGTAGCCCCAGTGTCTTTGAAGAAATAAACCAGAGATTATTTTTATCAAATATGAAAATTTGTAAGTATCCACACCACATCTGATACTTAAATATTCCACATACATCTTATGAATAATATTAGAACCAAATGTATTAATAACAGGCTTAGAAGAAAACAGCATATAATAAATATATTAGAAACTGTACAGTCTGCATTAGAATCATAGAATCGATCGGGTTGGAAAAGACGTCCGAGATCACCAAGTCCAACCCTTGGTCCAAATTCAGTCCTTTACTAGATCATGGCACTAAGTGCCACGTCCAATCTCTGTTTAAAAACCTCAAGGGATGGTGAATCCACCACCTCTCTGGGCAGGCCAAAATTCTAAATTCAGAGATTTTTTTTAAGATGCAAACACATAAGGGATGTAGATCATCTTTCCCAGAAGCACTATGAAGTAATATGCCATAATAATGCTCTTTATACAGACTTTTGCATTCAAAGGCACCCAAACTACTTCTCCAATATTCAGACACTCCTCTGTCCTCACTCTCTTTTGGTTTTTTCTTTTCAGACACTCCTCTGTCCTCATTCTCTTTTGTTTTTTTCTTTGTAAGTCTGTTATAATAATTGATAACTATTATGCAAAATTAATCACTTTGAACTAAACCAAGCTGGCTCAGTTACACTAAGAAAACAAGTCCATTAAGAAAATGAGCCCATTAAACAACCCCAGACAACCAAAACAGAAAAAAAGATCTTGTTCCCATAATTTCTTTTGAGAATATTTCAAGTCGAATGTTTTGCGTTTTAAGTTTCATTTGGACTCCAAGATTTAATTGCCTCCAGTGGAGCTAGTCCCCTAATGAATTTACCTAAGTTGGTTTTTTATTCTTTTATAATTCTGTCCTCCACAGGGTTTTTAAGCAGTTAGTTTCATAACAGAGATTTATTGTGAGTGCAAATCCTTGCTTTTCTGGCATCCCCTACTTCCCTTTGGAAATACCTCTTCTTCATTAATAATCATATATCCACTCCCCTGTTACATTCCTCTTACAGGATAAATTCCTAGCACAATGAAACTTCCCTTATAAAGAAGACTTAGAAGTTGTTTCCCTCCTTTCTTCTTTCCTCCACAGCACACAGGTTCTCTCCTAAGAGAGAGCTCCCCTCTATTAAAATCATGGAAGTAAGAGAAAGGAAATGGAAGAGGAGCAAAAGGATGCTTACCATGACTGCCAAAATGGAGCCAGTGCAGACTAAACATATTGGTAAGGCAATTGCTATCCTAGTATCAGTAGAAAGTGGGCATTCCCCACAATCTGCCGGACAGATAGAGCAGCCTTCCTCTTCCTCACAAAAACCATCTCCACAGACTGATTAGAAAAGGAAACACGTGTCAGAATATTTTAAGGGAGCTTCATCCATTCATGAGGTTGTATCCAGACCTAAATACATGGTTCTTGAGCTGGGAAACCTCAGAGTGCCAGAAAGAATAAATTTTGAAGAATTCAGAGATACCACCCCAGCAGCTGAAAGAGCAATCTGAATTTCTGAATTAGACAGGATCTCTTTGATCAGATCAGATGTTAATTACATCGAAGGCTTTGACATATTTTGTGTATAAAACACTTTGTCACATACTACTGTGTTTTTCATTTCCAATAGGGGTTTTTTTCTGAAACTCAAAGTTCTTCAAGGCATGCTTTGTACTTAATCTGCCCCTTGTGATCCCTAGAAGCCAGTGACCCTTCCTCAACCACAGAAGACAGTGGGGAGTGCAGAAAGAAATCGTTACCCTCTAGTTCAAGGATTTCTTTTCCTCCAAGGTCTTATATAAATTACCAGCAGCATCAGATGTGATTTAAAACATAAGCCCTAAAGGACAAAACTCCTTCCCCCATGTTCTGAATGGTCTTTCAATTTTACCTCTATGACTAAACTAATAGCATGCTGTACTTCAGCCTTGTAAGATGAGCTGAANCTTTTTTTTTAAAAAAAAAGCCTTAACAAAAGAAAATCCACTGCTCAGGAATAATTCTGTCTCATCTTCATTAATTCCAGTACAATACCAGGATAATAACAGAAGTAACTTTCTTTCTTGGGGTAGACCTGCATTTTTAAAATTTCTTTTCTGATATTGTAAGTTTCCTGGAAAACTCAGCTGCTGTTGTCTTGAAATGAATAGAAAATTCTACAGCTAAATACCTCCATCCACATTAGAGTTGATTCAGTCCTTTTTTGACTTTTTTTTCCTGACATAGTGAAATATATCCTCAAACTTCCAGAACAGTAGCTAACAAGAATAGTGTGATGGCATTCCAGTTTGGCCAATACTTTTCTTCAGGTTCTGTGTTTAATTTGTTAAACAAAGTCCACTTTTTAAATTTCACATTGCTAAGATAATTGTTACAGTTATTTCTGCTTCCCTCCATACAGGTGTACTAAAGTGAATGAAAGACTGATGCCTTTGGGAGCAAGTATGTTTAGTGTGAACATGAGAACCAATATGGATTTCTACCATTTCAATATGCTTAAGACTTGTCTGCTCCCCTTCAGACAAAGAGTGTCCAGATCCCCAAAACACTAGCTAGAAGAATATTCTCACATCCCTATGAACTGCAGACAAGCCTTGTAGTACCTGAAGCCATTAGTCATGGTATTTGACTTTACTTATTTGGCGAGAGTGGCTTTCTGCTGTTCTAGATTAATTCATGTTAGAAGCTCAAACACTTTTTCAGATGTTCAGTGTTATGTGAAGAATTTTGGGAAGACATTGGTGTGTTTTCAATGCTAAGTTGGAGTAGCAGGTCATTTTGCCCTTGGTAACGATGCATGAATGATAAAAGCCTTGAGATTTTGCATTGTCAACAAGCAGGTCCCTCACATTTTCACTTTATATCATACCTACTGCAGGCAGGACTGTGGTTTTTGCTTCCAGAGCAGCTTGCATTCTCCCAACTCGGATGTGTGCAATGAGAGAAGTCACACCCACGTGAACTAGAACAACCTGCCAAACAAATGAACAAAGCAGAAGCATCAAAGTTTTACTTGCATACAGTAGGCTTTACAATAAGAACTGCTGATCATGATGCCCTTCAAAAGACTTTGTGCATTTTTTTCAGAATCAGGAAGGGCAGGTGTCCTTCACTGTGGGGCCAACAGAAGAAAGAGAGAGAACTCTTCCGAGAAGGGCTGATCTGATTCTCCTCTTGGTGTCCATTCTTCTCACCAAACAGAGTCATCATCCCTGTGCATTCTGCCATGTTTGCTTCCTGTTAGTTCTCCCAGGTAAAACCCTCCTGAATGATCATATGAACCTGCACAAGAGTCCAGTCAAAACTGCAAGGTAATGTTAGTATGGGCCTTAAATTGAGAGATTATGGTATTCATTTTCCTCCCATCCCCATTACTTCCCTGAACAGCCTAAGGGGTAAAGCTGTTACTTTCAAGTCAAGTCAGTTGGGAATTGATATTACTCAGCTATATGCATCACTTTCACACATAACACACAAATAAATGGGATGGGGAACATATACATGAACTGCATTAAATTACTAGTAAAAAAGCTCTGAAAAGAGCATACCTGGTAAAATCCTATATGAAATATACTTTACCTTGGCAGTCCAGTTTCTTTGGCTCATTTTTCCAGCAGTAGACAAAGTGTGAGTAAATATCTGACCATCATCTGGGATCCATGGACCACAAATTCCTCCTTTACCCTTTAGTAGACATATTGCTTTTGTCAATAAACTTTTGTCAATGACACTAGGGAAGTCCTAACTCCTGGGTTTTTACCTTCTCAAAATTACTTACGTTCTCTAACACCCAATAAAGTGATATTTTCTAATTAAATCTATTAATATGCAAACACACAAGCAACACTATGCTATGACAAAAGATAACATAAGAGAGAAGCAATTGTTTCTTTGCTGAGTTAAAATCTCATAAATATTGTCATTTCTTAAAATACATGAGCTTTAGTAGCATACTCATAAAATGTGTAACTGTGAAACTAATTTCCTTTTTCAGGATTTGCTGTATTAGAACCAGAATCATCTCACTTTCAATATTTTCCCCATTTCATTGAAGTTTCACTTTTGATACAGCAGGGTTTTTTTTTCCTTCTCTTTAAGGAGGAAGGCAAACACGTCTTCGTTGCCTGTTTGCACAACATTTCTCCGTAACGTTATTAGGATGTAAACCTCCTACACCTATAACCATAGAAGATTCTTTTGGCTGTCTGAGATCTTGTAGTTTTTTGATTTTTTGAGAGGATTAAGTCTGTCTCCTAACTCAAGGTATTTCTTCAGGCACTTGTTTTGAAGGACTGTAAAAAATAGACCAAATCAAAAGAAATAGAGTACATGTTAACCAAAACAGAATGTTTTAAAACTCATGATACTGAAAAAAAACCGAAACAGTGAAACCCAAACCTCCTTTCTAACAATGGAAAAAACTTGCTTTGAAGTGTATGTTCAGTCTTATGCAATGATACTCATGGCCTTGCTGTTTGACAATCAACCTGCTGAACTGAAGCATTTATAGTATTATTAGGAAGCCAGATGATGCATGTTGGCTAACATGCTTTTGCCATTTCCACATTGTAATTCCAAGCAGAACTAATTGTGAAAGTGAGAAAAAATGGAGAGATCATTACAGCGGTGGGATGTTGAAGCTCTTTACTATGGTTCTAGACAAAAGTATTGATGGTTCCAGGCTTTCAGGGAGTCATTAATAAATGCGCTCTTTAAGAAGGGACTGCCAAGAAACAAACTAGAGCTCCTGTGGAATCATTATGCCTTAACACAGAAGGGTACATGAAACAGCTGCAAGATGTGTAGACTAGGTTTTCTATTACACCATCTTTGATCATGAAGAATGTGTCACATTGTCAGAAGGGAAATCAACAAGAAAAACCAGGCAACTTCATGAAGGTTAGTATGCAGGATAAGATTTACCTCACAGATTAAAAAAAAAAAAATACAGGCATTCCAATCTGTATTTTTAGAATCAGAACTATAAGTATTCTTTCAAAGAGGGAGAGGCCAAGCAGACAGGCTAAGAATAGATCTTGCTTACACTTCATGAACAAATTTTGTTATACTGTATTTAGACTCCTTCTTTTGCTCTGATGTAATGGAGAAAAATCATTCAATCTCAGGACATGTGTATACAGGCTTCAGTTCTACAAGTCACAACCACAGATAGTCATCCCTCTCAACTCCAGTAATCCAAGCAAGTCATTCACAGTCCCTCTATAAGCTGAAGAGACAGGAATATCTCCAACAGAAAATTTGTCCTGCTTGTTTTAGAGTGCAGTGATCTATTTTTCTTCCTCTATGGACTACACAGAAATCCAAGTGAGGTAATCTCAAAGAGATGAAACTGGCCCCATTAAACATAATGAGAGATTATGAATACTGTCTTGTCCATAGACCCAGCCACTTGCTTTGCAGCCTTGGCATCCAGTGCAAAAAAATTCTGAAGCTGACAGACATTGCCACAGTGGTTTCAGTGAACTGTAAGTTTGGTCTAATTGTAATCACAGAAAGACTTCATGAATTTGAACCTGGTTATCACAATGATATCTCATTCAGTAGCAAGAACAATGCACATGATGCTGCACCATCACACTAACCATGAAGGCCAAAGGACAGGAATGAATGTTGGCATGGTAGACACAGCAGTTCTCCTTATTTGCATCTTTCCATCTGGCAGGGCATTCATGCTTCTCACAGAATTCCTTTGCAGCAGTAGCATTGCTAGCCAAGCAAAAGAGAGAGAAAAACTTTCATGTCCATACCTCATTCACAGAAATTGCAACAAGCACGAGAGCTTGTTCTTTGTCCTGCACAGAAAGATTAACAGCAAAAACACATGCAGAGACATAAACACTGTTGCACGACTTCCTTCTCTTTTCCTTTGCTTCTGGTTGAAGTACTTTTGGAGCAATGGAAATTGTTGTCAGCCAGACCACTGCCTACTGCCATGCAATAGGGACTTCTAGCAGATACTGTGCTGCAAGCGGGGACCAACCTCCACTTCTCTCCCCAGCCTGACTTCATGACTAGGTGGGATTAGTTGGTACTATTTCTTCTTGTACAGACAAAGACACCATTACTCTATTTCCACTATCAGACATATCTTTCTTTGGCTACCTTCAGTCTCGGTGTTTTCAGTTATATACCTTCACCTATGCATGCAACTTCTACAGATCATTTAGCTCCAGTCTTTGCTCCACAATCAAAATTGTCAAGGAAAAGAAGTATATTGGACAATAATATCAGATACAATTCCTCAAACCAAAACTTGGAGCAAAAAGCAGATTTTATGTAATAGACTATTCTGCAAAACAAATCTTGAAAGTTCATTGCTGAAAGACGAATGTAGTCACCTGGAAAATTGTGATGCAACACTGTTTCCTCAGGCAGTTGTCACCCTCATAAATTTGGCTTTATGATAAAATAAATTTCTGCAAACATTATTTACTCAGTAGATACAGCCAGACTTACTTGTAGTTTAGTTTAAATGTTATGCACTTGTGACAGATCTCTACAAAACAAATCAAGAACACAAGGATTTCTTTTTATGGGCCTTCAGAAAGAAGATGAGAAGATTTAAGACAGAAGACTGTGTTTATTGTAGGAAATAAATACAAACATAGAGGATTAGGTTAACATAGACTGTATTCATGGCCAGACTTACAAAGGCATAAACATTCTTGCAACCTGAAATAAGAAAATTTTCCAATCCACAGAATATCTAAACAGAGGAAATATTAAAATTTGAGTTCTTACTGGGAGTTAAGAGACATGTTTAGTCAAGTTGGTGCCTAATTTTATCACACACAGTACCTTAGGGCTGCTTTTTTAAATTTTTCCTGTATTCTATATTTTTTATTCAATAACTTCACCATGGCTTCAACTAACTATGATGATGTCCATACACTGATTTTCCAGGCTCAGATGTATTTGGGCCACCCACTGTAACCGTAAGTGTCAGCCAGATAATCTTCTAGTCAAAATGAGGTGCAGTGAAAAACTGCAGCATAGATTTCTCTCTCTTTAAAAACGTTTGCCATCTGTCTCTATGTGCAAGCTACATGTAAGTACACAAAAAGCCGACTTTTCCAAACTCCTTACTGATTTGAGGGAGTGGGTCTTCCTGGGAAAACTGTAAAATCAGATTTGTTTCCAAGCAGTGAAAAAAACTGCTTCATGCCTGAGTTCTTGGAACTATTATTAGCCATAAATTTCCGAAAATGTGATAAACAAATTTAATAAAACTTTGTAAACATAGCGCACAGATGATAAAAACAAAATATATCAAGGTTTTTGTCACTGAAAATTAATTATTAATCATCTTTCAATATTAGGAAAAAAATCTCAGATAACACCCTGCAAATCTGAACTTCACAATATGAACACTCAGAAAGGTAGAGAAAAAATGTGGTTTTCCATAAATGTCTCTTACACTGGCAGAACAGAACGTGGGGAAGTACAGCTGCAGCCTCTGCCCCAGGTATTGCTTGCTATATGAAGGCAGAATTGCTCTGTACAGACAGAAGTGTAAAGTTAACCCTGGATTTGTAGATCTAGATTCAGATCTGTAGATCTGGAATTGTACACATAACAATTCCCTACTGAACTGCCAATGTCCACAGTTACCAACAAAGTCCTTGAGCTGATATATAGGTTTTTGGACTGATTTTAATCCCATAGAAAGTAAAAGAGGTTTGCCACTGAATTCAGTGGATTCAGGGTTGGAATAGGCTCTTTGTCATATCAATTTTCTGCACTTCAATCACACTTATGATTAAAATGAGTTTAACATGCAGTTAGTCTAAGACTCATATTTCAACTTCAGTTATAAATTCCATCTGCAGAGAAGGCAAGAAGTGATGTTCAGAGTTGTATTGAGACAGTAGTGACATGCCCTATCTTTGATCAAGTAGGCATGCATGCCTTGAGGGCTGCTCTGAGAGCAAAGTCATTGGAGAGAGGAAATTATCTGGGCAAACAGATAAAAATAGAGCTATAAAAAACCTCAAAAGATGCAAGGAATTAGTGAGGAGCCCCATAACATATATTCAAATCATATTACTGAATATGTATATACAGAATCCTCACATATTCATGACCATGATAACATTTTTATAGGAAGTAATACCTGTGGGAAAGGATTCCATTTTGCACCGCATATTGATAAAAGCTGTCTGAAGCAAAGACTGCATAGGTCACATTGAAGGATTCCCCACTCACAGCCTTTTCTGGAGGCCTTTGCGCCCATGTCATCTCCAGTCCTAGAAACGACACAACCACAGGCCAAAATACTTGCTATACTATTTTGCTTAACAGATGCATATAAATGTAAAACTTTCTCTACAGTGATTTCCATTCATAGAATCATAGAATGGTTTGGTTTGGAAGGGACCTTAAAGATCATCTCGTTCCATGGGTCCTCCTGCCAGGGGTCCACTTTCCACTAGTCCAGGTTGCTCAAAGCCCCATTCAACCAGGTCTTGAACATTTCCAGGGATGGGGCATCCTCAGCTTCTATGGGCAACTCTATTAGCTCTCTTTTCCCTGGGACTCGATATTACCTGCTCTGGACCTGGAAATGAAGTGACCTAAGAGGTGGGAGAAGCTTTAAATCCATAATCTTAAACAACACTATAAAAATCTTTCAACTCCATTCAACCTACCTTTTTACATATCATTGAATGAAGATGTCAATTTGCACCACATCACTCTACGTACATCATGTAAATATATAGCTATCAGTTTTGCCAAGAAGTATTAAATTGCTTCTGCAGAAGATGGGTAAACCTGCCTTACAAGAGATTCCCATTTTTTTCTATTGTTGTTCAGTTATGCACACTTACTACTCTGTAGTTGTTTTCACAAGTATGTTCTTCACTTGCACTGTTACTGGAGCCACTATTTTTTTCCCTTAGACATAATTCCCCATGAGATATAACTAGGCAAATTGCAAGATAACTTTTTTATTTCCCATCTCCCTTAAAAAGTAAAAACTCATTATAAATGCTAACACTAAGACAAAAACTACAATACAAAGATGTATTAAAAAAAGCACAAAAATTTTTCACCAAGAGATAAGAGAGTGGATCTTCAGAGAATATGTGAGAATGAAGGCAAATGTCAGCAGGAATTTTAGTTAAATTACTTTCTACTTCCTTTTAAAGGTCTCACATAGGAACAAAACTCTTCTTTAGACAATAGATACTCCCATATATAAAAGCTTTGAAGATCTCTTGTTAAAGCCACAGCAATGAAGATAAGGTATATGTGCCTGTTGGCAAATGCCCAGAAAAAGGCAGGATAAAGCTGGAAGGTAGGTGTTAATTAAGCCACTTACTCACATTAGTTTTCCTCATACTCGGTTCACACCTTGATTATTAGCTTTAAACAAGTCATATGTACTGATAAATAGCTGTTTCAATGTTAAAGCAATAGTAAATTCATAGAGGGATAGAAGTCTTAGCTGAAACCACCTAGATAATCTCTGAATTACACTGTTCCAACAGAATTAATTGGAAAATGTTTAAATGTAATATTGAAATCAGAGTGTGACACAGCAGTATATTACCTGGAGTGTTTTATCAGTATCAGTTTCTCAGGTGTCCTTGTTTTTTTTCCTAAAAACCCTATTGAAACATTTGTCTCTGCCCTATTGTTTACAACATAAACAAAATGTTTCTTTATAGCAATTTATTTGTTACAGAGTCACAAAATCACAGAATAGTTGAAATTGCAAGGTACCTTTGGAAATCTTGATCCAACCCTGTGTTGCTCAAGGCAGGATCACATAAAGGAAGTTGCTCCAGCCTTTGCCTAGTTGAGTTTTGAAAATCTCCAAAAATGGAGAAACCACAGCCTTTCTGAGAAATCTGTTCTACTGCTTTATCATCCCTAAGGCATAAGAAAATTTTCTTATACTTACATGAATTTCACAAATGTCAGTTGCTCTTTAATTAATTTCCATCTCAATCAATTGCCAACATAAAAATTCCTCTATTTGTTGGTTTGGGCTT
>VXBX01002341.1:3885-30897 GCA_013400415.1 Scytalopus superciliaris | reverse complement strand
ACCCAATAAAAAAAAAAAAAAAAAAAAAAAAAAAGTGAGGTAACTTGCCAGAGCATTTTTTTTGAAAAAGAACCAGAGGTCATAGGTTCAGTTGTTCTCTTTTTCGTTAATTTTTTTGAGAGTTTACAACTGCAGCACTTCTAGTAGACTAAACTAAATAGGAAAAAATACTCAATCAGTAACATGCACTTCATGGGAAACAAATATAAGTCCAGTACCAAACATACAGTAACTTATCCCAGATGGTGTTGCTGAAGTGGAGTAACATGACCTGACAATAACATCAGTGTCCCCTATTTATAAACTTTTTTTTTTTTCTTACTAGAAGAGTCCTTTTGCTCTCTGTTTTCTGATCTTTTTGCAGAATAATGTCCCAAAGAAGAGTATGAATTGCTCAGTGAAACAAGGATCTCAGTGACAATTCCTAAACTTCCCTGGGTGTGCAATGCTCCAGTCTCCCATTGCCATCCCATTGGTGAGCCATTCCGTTCTGGGAACATGGTTTTCTTAGACTAGGGCTGATGTTTTCCTGTGTTAGTGTTGTGAGGACAAATTGCTAAGCTGGTTTTCACATGTGAAAAACCTTAGTGGCCCTGAGAGTTGTGGTTGTATTGCTCTAGGAAGCTCAGAAAAAATGTTACCAAAATGAATGGTCTTTAATGTATTTAATGGTCTTCAAATACATCAATAACAAAAGGAGAACAAAGGGTGATGTGTACCTTTTGCCAAAGAAGAGAACATAGAGAAGACAGAGTTACTGAATGCCTTCTTTGCATCAGTCTTCACTGACAAGACAAGACCTCAGGAATCTCTGAGCCAGGAGACCAGCGTAAAGGAATCTTGGAAGAAACACTTTCCCTTGATTAAGGAGGATTAGGTCAGAGAACATCTAAATAAAGCTGATACCCATAAGTCCATGGGCCCTCACAGGACACATCCATGAGTGCTGTGACAACCTGGCGGACACTATAGCAATGTTCGTGGTCATCTTTGAAAGGTCATGGAGGATCAGGAGAGGTGCTTGAGGACTGTAAGAAAGCAAATGTAACCTCAGTTTTCAAAAAACTCTCTGGCTCTCATTTCAGTTCCAGATTAACAAGGCAGGGTTGGACGCTCTGTACAGAGTGAAGAAGATCAGAATATATGGTAAAGCAGGATTTCACAGCCTGCAGCTGAGCTCCTAGAAGTCTGTAAATCATGGCTGCACGGCCCCTGATGTTGTGTGATGTAAGTAAAACCCGTGGAAAGCATGAAGGTCCTGAGGACCAACATGAAACCACAGAGCTTTTCTAGCAACAGAATCCTTTACTAGAACTAAGTTTAATATTCTCTTCTGATTGTGCACTCTTCACATTCATATATTCTCTGTTTTCGATGCTATATAAATAATATACTTCTTAAAATCCTAGGAATTTCTAAGTTACATGCTGATCATATGAGCACTGAGAAATAGGAATTAGTGGTTAGAGAAGTACTAAGAAAACAGTCTTTTCCTTATTTTCTGGTAATTGGTATAAAGTCCCTATATATCTTTAGGAGAAGCAGATGATTATCAAAGAAGGGGAGAGTCCTAAGCAGGTACAGAAACACAGCTGCCATATTGATATTTCTATTAGCCATCCACACAATAGTCCTTCAGCATTGCTTGAATTTTATTGCAGCATAGTCTCAGTTGTTACATAACTTCAGAGATGTGACTAATATGAGTAGTTTTAGGTATGGAAGTGTGTAGTGCTCCTTGTATTTCACTTTCAAGATCTCGTTGGACAATTTGGTAGAACTAAAGTATGTGACAATAGCTTCCCAGGATGTAATTTATGAAAATTTGAACTTCAGCTAAATTATTTTTTTGATTTCTCACTTTCAAAAATGTGAAAATCAGTACTGCACAGAATATTCCAGAAATCATTCAGCAGAACACTTTAAAATGCCTTTCTTAGACAGATACTGACCCACAACTGCACTCTAGGAATAATAGCATTTGCTAATCCCTTGTGCTGTATTTAAGAGTAAAAAGTATTTCTCTTTTCTTGACTCTAGGCCTGTGTAGGTCAAGGTAACTGAGTCAGTTCATTTTATATGGCTGGTAACTGTTAGATCATGTCAGATTTAAATTCCTGCTGTGCTAGGCAGGATGCAGCCTCTTGCCTTAGAAATCACAGGACAAAAGTAGCTCTAATTAAGATGCTGCTTTGAATCCATTCAAAAAGCTTTGCCAGGAAGTTAATATTTCATGTTTGGTTGGTCTGTTAATTATGTCTAGAAGATATCTGCAGTCCCTGCATGCATTAGGTATTTATGTGTACATGGAGATTTATATTTCAACACTTGTTTGATTCATACATCCAATCTAGTTATAAAAAAAACCCTCACAGCTAAACTTGGTAAATATAATGAGTTTCCTGGGTGTGAGGATCTTGACAAATTTGATACCTGAAGTAGTGGCTTACAGTTGCTAGCATGAGTTTTTGCAAGTAGAACTTTCATGGGCATCAAAGGGAGATCACACATGGTCATATGCTTTATATGTATGCATACAAATTTCTCTGTCCATCCTCTTTCCTTTTGCAGTAGGTCCATTGCTTGTTTTTCCTTTTCCTATCTTTTACTGGGCAGGTGAGAAGTGAAAAAATGTCTTGAACTGATAGGCTTATGGGACATGACCATCTCCTGAGGCAACAGTAGGATATGTTTCTCTGAAAACACTGGTTTCTTCAATCTTTTTGTTAACTCACATCTTTCTAACAAAAAAAAGATCCCTTTCTGAGCTTTTGTCACCACATCCACAAAAGGATGTGCAGAGCTTTCTCCTGCAGTTGTCTCTAAACACCTCGAAGGTTCAGCTGTCCGCATGGTAATCCCTGAGTCCTTGGATGTCTTTGAGCCATTGAGACTGGCTCCCCTGTTTATTGTCTGTATTTTGCCCTTGCTATGTAGATCTCTTTTTGACTTGATTTCACTGGTTAATTGGTTTTCTGTGACTGTGCAGGTGTTGTTTGCATAAGTCAACAACTGCAGATAAAGAAAAATTGTTTTGCCACAACAGTATGTGTTCTGTGACAAATAATGGACTAAAACCATTTTTCTTGTTCTCACACTTCAGACATTTTCTTAGAATATTAATAGAATACATGCATAGCCCAGAGATAATCCATTCCTCATAGCCAGTACCAAGAATAAAGTTTAGGAATTGCATTGTCTCGTGTTGAATACTGTCTTAGGTAAACAATAAAATAGGATATGGCATAAGTGTGAGCTAAGGCTTGGACTACCAGCTCAATAAATCCTCTAACTTGGAGATAAACTACTGCAGAAAACCTGATATCCTGCTATGGGGAACTAGACAGAGCCGGAGGGGATTGAAGGTTTCTGCTCTGCCTAGCTTTTGGTAGTGCTTAAACTCTATTAGACTGAAATGCTCCTGCATACTTTTATTTCTTGTTGCAAAAAGTGACATTACTGAGTGCCAGAACTGAATCAAGAAAAGTTGAAACAAAACTTTCTGCATTCATGTTTGGGAATAAATCACAGTCTTTACTGTGGTCTTAGTTGACAAAACGTGAAACATGCATCAAAAATCTGCTTCAAAATTAAACATGTCTTTACAAAAAAAAAAAAAAAAAAGAAAGAAAAAAAAAGGGAGGCGGGGGGAAGGAAAAAAAAAAGCGAGCCAAAACCAGTGAACCAAACAACCAGAAAAATCACAAAAAATCCCAAGAATGGCATCTTTTGAAAACCACTGGATGCCAGTATTGTCTTATTTTGTCAGTATCATTTCACTGCATTTCTCATATATATGAATTGTTGTTATTTGCCTTTTGCAATTATAAAGTTCTTCCAAATAGTGGGTTGTCCCTTGAAGGTGAAAAAGATGTGTAATACTGACCCATTACATTTACCTTACTTGCACATCTGCAGTCATCAGGAGGTCCCCTTTTTAATTCCTCTGTTTCTATGACGTCTTCTTAATAACAGGTATCCCAAATGACTGATAATGCATCAGCCACTGCTTTCCCTTGCTGTACACCCCCGAGAGTGATGTTCCCAACCAGCAATGGGGATTCCTGCAGCCAGGTAGAGCAGGATGGTCAGGCTGGCCTGCTTACCACCTCAGTAACCAGTGTTCAAAGCAAAGTGCCTAATTGGCTGCACCCAGTCTACTATGAGGTACTTGAGAGACAGACTTACATTGCTTGCTGTTACCTACTGGTTGCTTTTCCTTCATCTACCACAGCTTGTACTGAATAAATGCTTGTACTACATAATGTTACAAAGCCTGCTTAGAGTTCATCATAGATGTGTTTTTTTAAACACATGTGAAAGAGTGACTGTAAAATGGTACCACAAATGAAGTTCCTGTGGCATGAAGTTGGTAACATCTCTTTGGCTCTGTCTTCAGAATTATGTTTAACATTGCAGTGCTTGTGTTCATTGTTGTATTTTTCCAGATGTTATCAGTCTTTCCAGGAAAGGGCTCTACTAGTTTATTAACCTGGGGACTAGATTCAATGAAGTAGCTTTGTGTCTCACAATTTAGCTGGTCTATGTGTTATTCTTCTGAATGCTGTTTCACTGAATTCTTTCCTAGCTATACTGTTGATGTTGAGCACATGGAAGTTTTAATGAAAATTCTGAGCTAGGTAATCAATGTAGTCCTACAGGAACTGCATACCTGCGTTTGAAGTTAGTAATTCATTTAATCAGTGACAGCAAATTTAAGGAATCAATGGCAGGTTTTTTTGCTTAGAGACAACAAGCTCTAAGTAATGTATTCAGTGACTCCAGGAATGTGAGAAACCTGTTTATTAATATTCAAAAGCTCAAAACAATCTGTGTCTAGATCTAACTAAATGTCCCTTTCTTGTGAAAACTCCAAGTTGTCAGACCTTTTCTGCAGGGCAATTAATATGTATGCTGTAAATATATCTAGAACACCCTAAAAACATGGTGCTAATAATTAAGATAGTTTTTCTTCTGGAGCATCATGCAATGCAACGCAATGGTATGGAGCTAAATTTTGCAAGGAAGTTCTGGTTTAGAACCACAGGTTTTCTTTTTCCAAGTGTAACTCATTATTTTTTTCACCTCGTTTGCTGAATTTCTCTATTTCATGAAAGTTTGCAGTCTCATTTCTATGTAGAAATTTTACTTTGTTCCACTATGACTGTTTGCTATTTCATATACAGTTATGATCCTGTTTCTGGGTAAAATTTCAGAAGATATTTCCATGGTGGATTGTCATGCCACTGTGAAAGAAAGTTCCTATATATAGAAGGAAATTAGTGCAGAGTAGAGCAAAGCAGAGAAAAAAACTGCATAGTAACTCAAGCACACCTAAGGATGCAACTTCTTTACTGTTACTGTAAAGGAGTTCATGAATAAATCTATTGCATTTTTTAAAAATTCATGGTCAAAATATTTCTTCATTACTGTATTTTATTATTTCCACCCTGTAAAATTCATTATTCAAATATGTCTGCTATCACAGCTGTGTTACAGACATTTTCTCTAGTAGTCCTCTGTACACAGCTGAAAGGACAGAAACTGTGTTCATGTGGATTCCTGCAGGGGTGGTGAAACTCAGACTTTTGACTGCTTGAACTGAATAATTTTTCTATGTTTCAGCTGTCTCTCAAGTACAATGTCCTGTCAGACTGCCATTCATGAAAATTCAGTTTCCAGTGTTGTAGCAGTCTTTTGCCGCCCTCATCTTGGAAATCAGGTTTAAGTCTTGATACTTGCCTGCAATCTGCTGCTAGTGACCCGTCACAGAATTGCAGTATGGGTAAGGTTGGAAGGGACCACACTGGGTCATCTGGCCCAACCTTTCCACTCAATCAGGGTCTCCCTGGAGCACATTGCACAGGATTGCATCCAGACTGTTCCTGAGTATCTCCAGTGAAGGAGAGTCAGCGTGAGAGTCTCATCTTCCCTTGCCATTCATAGCAGAATGCTTTAATCTCTTCCCCAAGTGCAGGCCTACGTGTCAAATGTATCTTCAGTCGTGGCTCCCTGCCCAGGGTCCCATATGGCAGAACACTTGCTTTCCAAGTTGTTGCCCAGGAGCACCTGCAGAAATAGCACAGCTTCTTTAAGTGATGGTGGGAGGGCCTGGAAATGTGACCACATGTTTGGGATGTTCAGACTTGCTGTCTCCAATGCACTTGCCAAGGCACCAGTGCTTCCTGTAGAAATGTGCCACCTGCTTCCTGCTCTGGCATGCCACTGCTATGGCATGGGCTGGGGTGTTATGTCAGAGGCACAACAGAAAACTCAACCAGCAGCTGCTTCCTTGTGCTGGGTGGGATGAAGAGGGGTCTGTCTGGGGTCATTTTCAGCTTGTATTGCAGGACTGCCAGCCCAAGAGGCAGCAGCGTTTAGTTGTTAAGGAGCAGTGATCCCTAATTCCCCAGTTGTGAACTAATGCTGAAGTGTATCCAGATAATATTTAAAATTGAACTTATAGATGCCATGGAGAGCCAGACAGTAACACTGGCTCCTCAAACACCTAAAGAGCAGCCTTGGAGATGATCTTAAAGAGCCTAATCTCCTGTCCACAGGAACTAATGGATTTCTTTAGATCTAGTTGCAGAGGTTGTTGTCCAAATGCAAAAGCATGAACAGTTGTGAATCTGGGTCAGTGAGACAGGAAATGAAGACTAAGACTTTCTTTCCTGCCTGCATAAATGGAAGAATAGCAGCCCAGAAGTATATTAGCACGTCTTAACCATGCTAAAGTTTCACTGGAGACTATGCAAATGCTGCTCTTTGCATTCTTTAGTAGCATTTTATTTGTTAATTTGCTTTGCAGAAGTGTGTTGACTGAAAGGAGGAATAGGGCTGTTCTTTTTTTCATGTATGTTAAGTGTGCTCTACTTTTATGTTAGATTTTTCTACTGGATAAAGTCCCTAATGGACAGTCTCTCTTCCACTGCTCTGACCTCTGTCCCTGGTATTTGTTGTAAATATGAATCTGTGTTAAACAGCAGTTTTAATTCTTTGGGCCTCTGACTATTCAGAAGTGCAAGTATTTTGTACAGAACTGTCTGGATAATTTATTAATCCCAAAATCGTTCAAAAATTATCTTCTTGCTCTTTCAGATGTGAAAAGAGTGTTTTAAAAGGATTCTCCTTTTGTCTCATAAAACTCAAAAGCTGTTATGATTGTATAATCAAAGTTGTCCTATCTAAAACCTTTTTCTGCTTTAGGCTTCTTCATTTTCTGAAATGTCTACTCCCATTGACACTGCCAATATAGCCAGTATGGGTTATTCTGTTGGTAATCTGTGGGCTCTGGAAATGTGTCAGAGTTATAATAGCTTTCATTTCTTATTGTCTCTTCTCTGCAATTTATGCTGTACAATTTCCTGTTTTCCTAGTATTAAAAAAGTATATCCTTGAAGTTTGCCTTCAAGTGATAAAATGTAAGAAATTCAGACTTAGAGAGAAACTTACAGTAAATTTGCTTTCTGGAACCTAGAGACCAAGAAGCTACAGGACTTCATTGGGAGACCATATGGGAAAGGTGTTTGAATGCCTCATTACCTCTTTCTCAGTAATCCCTGCATTAGCCGTGAATGAAGACACTAAAACGTATGCAAAGCATATTGGGGCCAATATACTGGGAAGGAGATTGTTCCATCCTTATATCCATGGCCTAATTCATGTGACTCAAGCAATGGTGAAGTTTCCTCTCTGTTCTTCCCTGGTGGACTACAGATTTGGAAGTCTTCTTTGATTGATAGCTTGATCCAATGCTCTGAGATAAACTCCAAGCTTAAACTTTGCTTGGGGAACAAGGAGGTGTTAGGAAGCCCAGTTTAGGGTACTGGAGAAGACAGAAGAACTGGACCTGTTTCTAGAGGGAAGTTTCTTTGTCCTCAGCCTTAGCACAGGCCATAGTCTGTTCTTGTAGTCTGAGAACAGGATGAGAGGAGAAAATACAAAAGATAAATATTGAGTCCTATCCACATTAAAAAAAACAGAAATCCGTCTTGAAATTACTCAGTGACCTTGAGAAGAAAGAAAACTTTTATAGAGGAGAGGCATTAGTGCTAAGGGAAGCTGTCTCAGTAGAAGTCTAGTGGGTTTGTCCAGGCCTTAATACTATTCCTTTAGCCAAAACTAATCATTTTTTCCTCAACAGACTTTAATGACTGCCACTGCAACTGGAGCTGTGGAAGATATGTTGAAGGCGTTTTTCCTGGCTCTCACTGATCCTTCTGTTGAGACCAGGTTATTAAGAGAGGAAAGGAAGATGCTTTGATTACCAAGGCTGTAGCAGCTAAACATCTGTATACATGTCTGCAGTGAGAGATATTGTTGGAAAATAATAGCAGGAGAGAGACAAAATCAATTTTCTAAGCTTTAGAGAGGAGATACTAGGACCAGAGATTCAGCTTTGAATAAAAAATATATTTGTACGATGACAAGGAATAAAGAGATTCAAAGGGTGGAGGACTTTGACTTGGCAGGGGAAGAAAAGATAAATCTTAATAGGTGAGAGTGGAATTGAGGACTCAGTAGAAACACTGCAACATGTGCAAACTGCTGATATCTTGATCTCAGATTGCACTTAATTAGCAGGGTATGCATGATAAGGCATGTAACACTTTCTCATTTCCTAGACTTCTAGAGGACGGGATCTTGTAACAAGTAGTGATTTGTAAGAGTCCTAGTCCTTCTTTATCCCTCCTGCCTCTCTCATATGTCCAGAAAAACATGTAAGTAGAAGTCTGGTCCCTTATGATGTCTTGCATTTGGGTAGATGACGCTAACAGGATATCTTTGCTAGATGGGAAATTAATTCTTTTTGCTCATCTTTCCTTAAGACATGAAAAGGACTTATAAACATGTGGGAAAAGGTTCAGATGCATGAAATAGCACATTGCATTTGCAGTCCACAAACTTATCATCAGTGTAGCTTGGAGTCACAAAGACCTTATCTCCTCATATAGTGTGGGACATATACATCCTATTTTGCATGAACAGCTAGCAGTTTATAGCTCAGACAATCATATGAAAACTTGGTCCCTTTTTAGGGAAAATGAAGTCCAGAGAACAAGGAGCAAAGAATTTTCATGTTGCTTGTGGTCTAGAATGTGTTGCAGAAACCATAGACTCAAATGTATACTTAGTAAGCAGAAATCTTTCTGCATAGTAAGCTTCATATTGAATAGGAGTCAAATAGCATGCTGACTACTGAGAGAGAATTACTTCCAACAAACAACATGCAAGGTAACTTTGAAAGAATATACAACAAAAGTTTGTGAGGTAAGACCTAGAGAATTATCCTCTTTGACTTTATTAAAACTTACTGTCTGAATGCTTACTATGCTGCCACAGTGCTTGTCAGCCAATTTTCTTTTATTTGTGTGCAGTATGTCCATGACTAAATGTATGACGGAGTCTCCTGTGCATGACTGCCCATAGCAAGTTATTTTTGGATCTCATTTCTTGATCTCTGTGATTTTCTCTCCTGCTTTGAGCCCTCCTGCTTTCTGAACATTAGAGGCAAAGTTGTGTTGTTTAATTCACATCCATGTGACAGTGTTGGGTTTCTCCTATCTCAGCTGAGCAGTGATGGAGTACAAGGAAACAAAGGCTTTTTTTCCACTCTTCTGTTGTCTGCATAGTTTGTCTTTCTTGCACTGATGTGCATTGAGGCTGAGAGGAAGTGCTCTTTGTGAGACAAAAAGATATTACAAGTATGAAAAAAGTAGGCAGGCTTATAATTAAATAGGCAAGACAGTAAGTAGCATGCAATTTTGAACTTAAGGATCAGTGCTAGCAAGGAACTCACAGCAACTTGCACTGAATTAGTAGTTTTCAGTCTATTCACCAATCCCTGTAGTCATGGTTCAGACAAATGTGTAGAGTTGCTTGATTTTAAGTTTCTGAAGATTTTCTCATATTCTTTTTTCAAGTGCAAATTTTTGGCTGACATCTGAAGAACTGCCTTGTCTTTCCTTCCCCCATTGTTCTGTGATTGGGAACTGGGATAAGAGTCGCATATTAAAAGTTACCTATGTACCTCGTCCATGGTTATAGGATTGACTCCAGTGTTCCTTAGAGCTAAGCAGGGGAGGGATCTATAAATTAATGTAGTACTTCAGTGAAAAAAGCCTGCAATAATCTGACATTCTTTAAGCACTGTGAAGCAGTGTAGTACAGGCCTGGTTGATCCATGTCCTCTTGAGGATATGTAGCACTTTGGCTGTTTCTCTACATAAAGCAGATGGATCAGTGCCATCCTGCCTTTAAAGATAATAGTGGAGAGGGAGGCTTCACACTGTGTCCAGTGGATGCTGTCAGAGAAGGGGTGAAATCATTGGCTCTTCAAACTCTTTATCAGACACAGATAACCTAAAAAGACTGGAAAATGTTTTATATGAAGGTGGTTGGAATGATTCTGTGTTACTAAAAAGTTACACATGATAAAACTTTAACCTGCAGGATCTTGATTTCTAGCAGTCAAAGCCAAGGGTAGTTTCAGGCTGCAGAAGGTGCTGTTGTCATCTCTCTTGTATCAGTGTTCTTGAAAAGGTTGAAGCAGGAGAAGAGCTATTTCATCTTACAGGAGAAACTACAGCACTTCCTGTTGAATTTGGGAGGACAAAGTGTTCCAGCTTTTCTCCAGCGTGGTTGTAAATCTGTTGATACTGATATTGATGTCAAGCCAATGAGTGGAGCTGCCGGAGCTAAAAGCACAAAGTGTGAATGGTTGTATGCTGTCTGGCCAGCAGAGGACTCTTCACCTTAAAAGATGCAGTGTGTTTACTATGCTGTCGGTGTTAGTATGTTTGAGCCAGGTTAACCGTCCTGAGAAAGGGAAGCCTACAGAAAAGACAAGTCTTTATAATCTTTATCAGCATCATCCCAAAGTTAAATGCTCGGGATTCCTCAGCAAGATACTTTTAATGAAATTTGAAAAGTTGATTAACTGGTGACTTACCAACTCACAAGGCTGACGTCAAATTAGTTGAAAATTTTATTCTTCATAAAAGACTTCAATGGAAGTTATATTTAACTGAAGCTGCTTACAGCAGTGAGGAATTTGTAGCAAGTGACTAATCTGAACTCAGAATGAATTTTAGTCTAAAAATGTTCATATGATTTTCTAGAAAAAGCGTTTAATTTTAAGCTAACTTTCCCTAAATGTGAATTAATATTGCCTGACCTATAAGAAGCATCTAAGGACTCTGGCTTTGTCTAGTCTGGAAAAAATGGAGGCTGAGGGGCGACCTCATTGCTCTCTGCAGCTTCCTGAGGAAAGGAAGGGTAAAGGGAGGTGCTGAGCTCTTCTTCCTGGTACCCAGTGACAGAATGCATGGAAATGATTTAAAGCTTCACCAGAGGAGGTTTAGATAGGATATTAGGAAGCATTTCTTCATTGATAGAATGGTCAAACACCAAAACAGGCCTCCTGGAGAGGAATGCCCCAAGCATGTACATGTTTAAGGGACATTTAGACAATGCCCTTAATAACATTCTTCAGCTTTTTGTCAGCCCTGAAGGGGTCAGGCAGTTGAACTGGGTGATTGTTGTTTTGTTNTTTTTTATTATGTTTCTGAATATTAGTGTTTCTCATTCCTTGAGGCCAATGGCAAATTTCCTACTGATTCATTGTTGAATAGTAACAGCTTTGCTGTGGTTAATGCAATTCAGTTAAACAATTTTCAAAACTAATCAATATGAAAAGGAATATCAAAGATAATTTTTTAGTACCTTTGCAGTAAGTTCTTCCTGATTGTCCTAGTTACCTGTTCCCAAAAATCTTCAAAGCTACAAAGTTCACTGCATTTTACTTCATCTGTGCAGATTTACTATTGGAATTCAAAATATTCTCCCTAGTTTAATTTTTTAATACTTTTTGAAAAATTTGCCTTGCAAAGTTCTCAATGGCTGCCAGTTTAGCACTGTTGTGGCTGTTGAGGAAGTGTAAACTAATTAAGAGATGAGTTTTTCAAATCTGCTTTGGCTAATGGAATATCATGACTTTTTTATTGAAGTTTTTGCTACCACTCAGAGAGAGATCCCATTTGAGTGCAAGTGCTTGAAAATACCAGCAAACATTGCTGTCCTTGTTGTCCAAACAACAAGATCTTACATGATTTTAAATAGGGTGGATTACTGCCTTTTTGTGGAAATATCAATTCCCTGCTTACAGAAAATCAATTTTCAGTTACGGGATAAACATGGAGAACAGATACTTATTACTGAGTCTGGGCTCTAATAAAACTGATAAAACTCTCATTGGCTTAGTATGATCAGCAAGGTTATGCTGGGAGTTTATGCAAGTGAGAAAGTCTGTCCTATCACCTGATAGAGTCACTTAGTCAGAGACAGCTGACAACTTTTCAACCTTGGGAACAAAGCTTTGCTAGCTATGGATAAGAAACAGCATTATTTTTTGCCTGAGAGAGACAACAAAAGGATAAGAAAATTCAGCACATAAACAGGAAGCAGGACAGATGTATGGAGACTAAAGCTTACCACCTTTTTAGGTTTTAGGGCTGCAACAGATGCCAGAATGCAAAATTTACGCACTATCTCAGGTCTCTGATATCAGCATATCAAAGAGTAGAGCCATGGCTTCTTTGAATTTTTCAGTACTCTTAGCCTGAACCTTGTTGTGCCTGTGTTTAAAACTACCACTATGGAACCAGTTCAGAAGATAATGAAAGTAAAACACTCTTTTGAAGTCAATACTGCTACCATGGCTTACCCTAGAGGAATATTTGACTCTATGTGTATGTGTTTGCTCCCAATGTCTATTATGTTATTACATGACATAAAATTATCCTTGAAATTTAAGATTACTTAAATAGATGACAGCTCAGTCTCCCCTCCAGTAGAGCTGACTGTATAAAAATCCAAATAAAAACCTGCTCTTTGCCCTTGCTTGAAGTCATGAGCATGCTTATGAAAGCTAGGCATTTATCATGTGGCATGAAGAATAATTGTTTATTGATACCTGAAGTACATGGTTAAAGACTGATGCTTGACCCTTGGTATACTAAGAAAAATAACTTTTGTCAACAATAGAAATAGACTTAAGGCAATGCTATGTTTACAAAAGGGATACACAGGTGCCTAGTATGATTTAACCCCTGCTGTTAAAGGCAGAGGCATTTTCCTGTTGATACCATTAGATGTTGTAGGTTAGACCCTCAAAGAGATGCACAGAAACAAGCAGAGTTTCCCAAATGAGCCACAATTGTTCAAAGAAGCAGGCATGTCTGGCCTCTTCTGGAAATGTGTCTGAACCACCCACCACAACAAACAGCCAAGATGGCTTAAGCAGTGCTTCCATCCGCTGAAGTTAAATATTTCAACTATGGCTTAGAAAGTGCCACATGACTTAAGTGATAATGCACTTAGAATCTAGACTGGGGAGAACATCACATGCTTTTTCTCAAGGTACTTAATTTATTCAAACCATTGCCAGAACTGAGACAGATTCAAAAGGCTTTCACTTTACCTCATGATCAATTTTCTTCTAACTCATCCAGAAATCAGACTGAGATGGTGTTATAAAAATAATTTATTTGTTATGAATTTGAGTTTTGCAGAAATCATGTTCTTCTTCATGCTTCTCTTAATGGATGTTCTAGGGACTATTCATTGGTGGCTTTAGAGAAATAGCCAACATGTTTGCTCACAAAGTAGCTGTTTATAAAGCAAAACACAATTTTTAGAAAGGAATGAATCTAAACTTATTTGAGAGGAGCCTGGGCCTAGTCAAATAAGAGAGAAGAGAGAATTGAAATTGGGGAAAAAAGGGTAACAATGCAGGGACAAATATGGAGTGTCTTTACCTCTTTGTCTGAGGCAGGATCAATGCTTTGCTGTGGTTTTCTGGCTTTTCACTATGCCACTGAGAAGAAGGTCATGTAAGTACAGGAGGAAATTATTACTAGAAAACTCAGGAGTTCTTAGTGATTGTATTAATGACCATGTACAGCGAGGTCCCTTTTTAGATGCCGAATAGCATTCAACAGCAACCTTTCATAAAACAAAAGGGGAAATGCAGATTATTTTTTCTCCTTTAAAAGTACTTTATGGGTGCAAATGTTTTTAGTGCTGCCCTTCACAATGGTAGCAAATATTCATTATGAAGAGTGTTTGTTTTCCTTTAGTGTAGAAAATAGTTATCTGACCTTAAAAATACCAGATTTACTGTAAACAAAGGCAAACAAAGTGGCAATGTTTCTATGTCTTTGTTCCTGGGTATTAAAATATTACTTGAGAGGAATACTGACTTTTTTTCTGAAAATGGGTCCTGCTTATTCAGAAAAATAGGCTTGTTACTGTATCTTCCAGGTCTCTGTACAATAAAACATTTCTGAAAATTCATGTAGCAACTTCCCAGTTTAGTCAAAGGTACTTTGAAGATTCAAAGAGAAATGCATTTCTGGTGGTATTACATAGGAATGTACTGATCAGCTACTCTCACTGCACTCTGAGGGGAGTGTTCTACTTTGTTCTGAATACCGTTACTTTCATCCTTTCAAGGGGGCCCTTTTGTCTTAATTTAAAATGACTATTTGATGACTGATGTAATAGTAAATACCCCTTAGCCATTTAGCCAATTGCACATTCACCTTTGAATAAGGCTGATCAGGATGTGGATAGTAGTTCTTCAGTACTTATACACTGTGTCAGCAGTCATTTAGTGGAAAAGAATAATTTGAATAAATCAGCACTGATGAAAAGTAAGGGTACGTTATTCACTGCTGAAGATCATGTTCTTCTACTGATCAGATTAATTTCCACTTCCTTTAATCACAGAATTGTAGAATGCTTTGAGTTGACAAGGACTTTAAAGATCATCTAGTTCTGAATCTATGGCCTTCAGTGAGAATGCCATTAACTAGATCAGGTTCAACCTGGCCTTTAAAATTGTTTAATTCTATATATATAAGAGTGCCATAAAGGAAAGCACTTTGACTTACTGAATGGTGACTTCCAGCTGCAAAAACAGAAGAACAAAAACCCCCAAATACTGACATTTAGAGAAGAGTGTGACCACTAACCTGTAGGACTGGAAGTACTCAGGTAAAACTTTCATTCAGCAGTTGTTCCTGTTCTTCTGTTTCATGTTCAAGGACTTACATCCATGTAGTCTTAGTTGCATGTTCCATTGCTGTTGCATTTCCTAGATGAATTATGAGGATCCAAGATTACACTTTCTAGTGTATCAGACAAAGTATGCTATCTGGAATACTGAAACATCTGGGACACTGAAACACCAGTAGTCTATAGAATGTCATGAAAATCTGATCCTCCAAGTAATCTGATCACAAAAGAATATCTATTAAAGACATTAGACTCTGTTTTGCTTTGTTATTTAATCTTACTGCTTTAATAATCTGCTCTTGATTAACCAGTGTTTATTGCCATTCAGGAGTATATTTGTCCCTAGAAATATCATTGTAATATTACGGAGACAGCGGTTTTGTTGTTTTCATGCTCCAGTATTTGGAAGACACTGTGTACTTTTAAGAATCCAATTTCTTTTCAGAACTCAATTTCCATGTTCCATACCCATGTTCTCTGTTTCATTCAAGGGTTGCAGCTATTTACCTATTTCCCTAGACCTTGTTAAAGAGGCCTGATATCAAGTGACGTAAAAGAAAATAATTTTTCCATATTATTTAGAGTGAAGCCAGAGTGTTTTAAGTATTTTCTTTCCCTCAGCTCCCAGAAGAGGCACAACAACATAGACTTCCCTTACTATGTGCTGGTATTCTTCCTAATGTGTATGAGTATTTTGCTTACACCACTCTACATTGCCTAGATGTCAGTATATCTAGTAAATGTACAGGGCAACTCTTAGTCCTGCAGAGCTTTATAACCATTTATTTCTTGACATCAGCTTTGAGACAAAGTTCCCAGAAAAGGATGATACTAAGGAGCGGGTATGTCTGTTTCTTAAGCAAACAGAGACTCCTTTCAGATGCTGATTTACAAAGAATAAAACCCAGGGTCCTTATTTATCTTTTTTTTTTTTCCCCAAAGATTGCTCAGCAAGATAATTTTCTTATGATGTTTGTAGATTTTTAACCTTTTTAGACAAAATAGGATACAGTGTTTGCATGGCACTTCTGACTTGGGAACACCTGGTTTTCGTTTGCAAGTGACATGAGAAGCTCTGATCTTGTGTTTAATTTCAAACGAAATCTGTGTGGCGGTAACACAGAGCAGCACTGTACTGGGTCCTGGTTACAACAAGCCCCCCTAATTGATTTGATGAAAACACTCCCTTTTTTTCCCTTCCCCTCCAACTCCCCCAAGTTCAAAGTCATAAGAGAAATAAAGAGTAGAAATGAATTAAAATGAAATTACATGAGGACAAGAGCCCCTTCTAAACAGCATGCTCCAAATTTTCTGAATAAAGAAATCTTATAGCTTGAGCTGATGCTATGATACAGGTCAACCAACTATCAACTCTACTGTAGAGAAAGAAAAAAAAAAGAGGCAAAAAATGGGGAGAGTGCACTAGAAAGTACATGAAAGGGAATGTTGATAAGTGTAAAATGAATAGATCTACAGCTATTTGAATTAACCCTGTAGATTGGATTATCCTAGAGTGTACACCACTCAGTGGGTTTCCCGGGAGGAAACTGCAAAGGCAGAAAGGCTCCCTTTTATTTTGTCTTAATTTTGAAGACAGTGCAAGTTCTGAATATTCTCTTTGAGTCTACTTCCAACCACGTGGAAAGCTGCCTTTTCTCTAGTTGCTACCTTCACGCTGAATTAGCCAGCTTCTTGGGAATTTAACTGTCTCTGATGGCAGCTTATCCATCTGGATGTAAATAAAATTATCTAAATTCTGACTTCTCTACTGCCTTCTCACAATTTCCTTTTGCCAGTAAGAAGACAACCACATTGTTCCTGGGAAGGACTAGTAATGTATTTTACCTTTTGCAAGTGAGGATTTGCAGTATAAAGTCCCATAATAACCTACAATACGCACGGGTAAATAGAACAGCAATAGGAATGTCTTGAAGCTGTTGAATAATTTGTAGCTCATGTGAGAATGTGGCCCTGCTGAAGTTGCAGAATTTGTTTCTACTGACAAAACCAATTGTCATTGTCCTTCCTGTAGACAAGACTGAAACACAAACTGAAATTTTGCTGTGTCCAAACCCACTGAACAAAGTCTGGAAAATAACATTCCCTGAAACTTTTAAGTTTGCACCCAGAGGGTGGTCGTGCACTGGAACAGGATCTCCAGGGAAGTGGTCACAGCCCCAAACCTGTCTGAGTTCAAGAAGCATTCGGACAGTGGTCTCAGGCACATGGCGTGACTCTGGGGAATAGTCCTTTGCAGGGCCTGGCAGATCCCTTCCAACTCATATTCTGTGATTCTATGATTCTACCTTTGCAGTTTTGATCAGTGAGAAATGTAAGTTGACCCTTCTGAAATTTTCTTTCTTTCTGGTTCCCCTCATCCATCCAGCTTCATGAAGGTATACTGACCACTGCTGTTTAGCACATAAAACAATTGCAGGCTGCTCTCTTGTAAACTTCTCTGAGGTTACAAGAGATGGTTGAAATGCAAGTCTGTCTAGGAGTGAGCTGAAGAGCAGTCTCTTTCTGTGTTGCATTTCTCTGTTCTCATTAGTTCCTAAGCTTCTTGTATCACGGAACAGACTGTGTTGTTCAGCCACTCATGACGTTTTGCCTTCAAACAATGCATGAAATTAGAAGACCTTTAATCTGTATAACTAAAAATAAGTAAATTTTTACTTAAAAATACATTTATAGGCTTTTGGGGGACAGAAAATAAAAGTCCAGTGTTTGAAAAATGCAGGTGGGCATAGAAATTCCTCTTTAACCAGTTAGAGCAAAATGTCTTCAATGTTTTAGATGTGATTTGTTTCAGTAATGTGACCAAGTTACTAGAATTGTTAGTGATCACATAGCAGATGTGTAGGTGTCTTATGAATTTGAGCAAATGTTATTTGCTTAGAAGGCATAAAAAATAATTGAAAACTCTAGCTCCTAGGTGCATAGCCAAGAATTTTAATATATAGGAATACTATAAAGCATTCTGTGCACATGCAAGCCCTTGCTTTAAGCACTGGGGCTTGGTGTCAGAGGCCTTCTGAGGAAAACCAGATTTCTGAAAGGCAAGAGGTGGGCTACTCTTCAGCAAAACTCTGGTTTTACAAACATTCTCAAAATCACATAATGAGAAGCGGTTTGTTTTTCTCTAACTCACTGAGTTATTTTCTTTTCATGCTAAGAAGTTCCAGATATCTGCTATGAGATGATTTTTTCTCTACACTAGCCTCCATTTCTGATTGCATGTGAAATGTTCTCTAAACTCTTTCCAGATTTGTTCCCAATTTTAAGCCCCTTTACTTTGACACCGGACACCCTGATCTGCCCTGCAGCCTGAGGCTGAATACAGCAGTGACTGTTGCGTGAGTGGAGCCACGAAATACCCAGCAGACTCCCTGTGTGTGTGCTAGACCACCCACGAGGAGATTACTGCATGAGCAAGCCTTCAGACTGCAAGAAACAGCTCCTTGTAGGACTAAGGAGGACTTTCAGAGCTGCTACACAAAGACATGCAAACATGGTAAGGGGCAAAATACATGACTTGCACCCCATCCAAGACACACAGATGCACACATTGAGGCACTTGCATGTGAAAGCCCTTCCTCCAAGAGCTTCAGCTATTCAGGCAAGTAAATGTTGACATCCTTTTAACAAAGGGTGGTCTGCTGGATATTTCCTGAAGAATGGCCACAAACAATGTGCATACAGATGTACACATGCAATAACAGTCCCTTAGGCAGGGACAAGATGTCAGATTGCAGGCCCCATCCATATGTACATGTTGATAACTGTACTATTTTAGGGAATGTCGTGGTTTAAGCCCAGCTGGCAACTAAGTACCACATAACCACTTGCTTACTTGGCCGCCAGGGGGATGGTGGAATCAAAAAGGTGTGAAAACTTGTGGGTTGAGATAAAGACAGTGTAATAGGGAAAGCAGAAGCTGCACACACAAGCAAAGCAAGGAACTAATTTACTGTTTCCCATGAGTAGGTGGGCATTCAGCCATCTCCAGAAAACAGGGCCTCATCCCATGTAGTGGTGACTTGGGCAGACAAACACCAAACTCTCAAAACTTCCTCCCTTTCCTTCTTCTCCCCCCAGGTTTATATGCTGAGCATGACACCATACAGTATGGGATATCCCTTGGGTCAGCTGGGGTCAGCAGTCCCAGCTGGTTCCCTCACAACTTCTTGTGCTCCTCCCAGCCTACGTACTGGGAGCATGATAAAAGCAGAAGAAAAGGCCTTGGGTCTATGTAAGT
Source organism: Scytalopus superciliaris (assembly GCA_013400415.1). Taxonomy (NCBI): domain Eukaryota; kingdom Metazoa; phylum Chordata; class Aves; order Passeriformes; family Rhinocryptidae; genus Scytalopus; species Scytalopus superciliaris. The sequence goes on along the minus strand of VXBX01002341.1, from coordinate 11,558 downwards.
GCTGCTCAGCAATAACAAAAACATCTCTAGGTAATCAACAGTGTTTTCAGCAAAAATCCAAAACATAGCCCCATACCAGCTACTGTGAAGAAAATTAACTCTATCACAACCAAACCCAGCACAGGGTAGTCTTCCTCCTGCCATATATTCTTTTTTTAAAATGCCTATTCTAAGTCGGAAACTGAGCATGAACTTGACTGAATATGCAGTGCTGGTTCCCCAGACACATTGGGAAACAATCTGTGCTGGCTCTTTATACCTCTAGAACCACCTGCTTCCAAACCTGTCTGAATTGACTGTCCCCGGTCTGATCCAACTCTCAGTTCATGCCCATCTGAGGTTCAAAACAGGTTGATCTAAACAAAAGAATAAAAAAGTGTCCAAACCTGAAAAGTATTGTGGCAGTGCTGACTGTAGGTTCGGAATATCTTAAAAACTGTAGAAATTGCAGCACAAGATAGGTATTCTCATTTTTAACTTCACATTTATATTTTAAGCTGTTTTATTAGTAAGCCTTACATTGAGGGCATAATGCAAAGTCACAGAAATCATAGAATCTTAGAATATGCTGAGTTAGAAGGGACCCACAAGGATCATCGAGTCCAACTCCTGGCCCTGCACAGGACTGTCCCCAAGAGTGACACCACATGCCTGAGAGCACTGTCCAAATGCTTCTTAAACTCTGTCAGGCTTGGTGCTGTGATCAGTTCCCTGTGCCAGTGCATGACCACCCCTGGGTGAAAATGATTTCCCTCATATCCAACCTAAACTTCCCCTGACTCAGCTTCGTGTCATTTCCTCAGGTCCTGTCACTGGTCACAAGAGTGAAAATACCACTACTTGCCCCTCTGCTTCACCTCGTGAGGATATTGAGGACCTCAGAGAGATCTCCCCTCAGTCTCCTCTTCTCCAGGATGAACAAACCAAGTGACCTCANAACTCTCAAAACTTCCTCCCTTTCCTTCTTCTCCCCCCAGGTTTATATGCTGAGCATGACACCATACAGTATGGGATATCCCTTGGGTCAGCTGGGGTCAGCAGTCCCAGCTGGTTCCCTCACAACTTCTTGTGCTCCTCCCAGCCTACGTACTGGGAGCATGATAAAAGCAGAAGAAAAGGCCTTGGGTCTATGTAAGTGCTGCTCAGCAATAACAAAAACATCTCTAGGTAATCAACAGTGTTTTCAGCAAAAATCCAAAACATAGCCCCATACCAGCTACTGTGAAGAAAATTAACTCTATCACAACCAAACCCAGCACAGGGTAGTCTTCCTCCTGCCATATATTCTTTTTTTAAAATGCCTATTCTAAGTCGGAAACTGAGCATGAACTTGACTGAATATGCAGTGCTGGTTCCCCAGACACATTGGGAAACAATCTGTGCTGGCTCTTTATACCTCTAGAACCACCTGCTTCCAAACCTGTCTGAATTGACTGTCCCCGGTCTGATCCAACTCTCAGTTCATGCCCATCTGAGGTTCAAAACAGGTTGATCTAAACAAAAGAATAAAAAAGTGTCCAAACCTGAAAAGTATTGTGGCAGTGCTGACTGTAGGTTCGGAATATCTTAAAAACTGTAGAAATTGCAGCACAAGATAGGTATTCTCATTTTTAACTTCACATTTATATTTTAAGCTGTTTTATTAGTAAGCCTTACATTGAGGGCATAATGCAAAGTCACAGAAATCATAGAATCTTAGAATATGCTGAGTTAGAAGGGACCCACAAGGATCATCGAGTCCAACTCCTGGCCCTGCACAGGACTGTCCCCAAGAGTGACACCACATGCCTGAGAGCACTGTCCAAATGCTTCTTAAACTCTGTCAGGCTTGGTGCTGTGATCAGTTCCCTGTGCCAGTGCATGACCACCCCTGGGTGAAAATGATTTCCCTCATATCCAACCTAAACTTCCCCTGACTCAGCTTCGTGTCATTTCCTCAGGTCCTGTCACTGGTCACAAGAGTGAAAATACCACTACTTGCCCCTCTGCTTCACCTCGTGAGGATATTGAGGACCTCAGAGAGATCTCCCCTCAGTCTCCTCTTCTCCAGGATGAACAAACCAAGTGACCTCAGCTGCTTCTTATATAGCTTCCCCACCAGACCCTTTGCTATGCTTGTGGCCCTCCAGCTCCTGAAAAAGGTGAAGGTCTTTGTAATATTCGTTACCTATTGATGAAGTAAAAACTAGTGATATGACTGCAGACTGTGTCCTGACTCTGCCCCAACTCCCTTTAAAATGGCAGCATTGCCATATCAGAGGCACTGTCTCTGTAGCATCACTTTTGATTGAACGCTTCTTTTCATCATTGACCCAGGTGTTTCCTTACTGATCCAAAGATGCTTCAAATATTCGATTTCCCATCCTTTTGAAGGATGTTCATACCATTAATCTGTTCTTGGACACATTATATATGTTTGGTGACACCACCCAGACCTATAACCTTATAGGTAAGCAGCAAATTGTAGAAAAAGGAAAGTAGATTTAATTTGTGAAAAACAGTATAAATCCCTATCCATTTGCCTTGGAAACAATCAGGAGAGCTATTTCAGTCTCTGCATGCCAATGTACTTAATAGAGTCAGTCAAAGAAGGTGTATAAACAACTTAATATCTAAATGCAACTTCTTCAAAAACAGAGCATTCTGGGCAAGGATGGCTGGGCATTACCAGGGAACATACAATGCAGCCAGTGTATTTTTCCAGGAATGCTGGAAACTAGATCTCAATGCCCTGCTGTTTACTTGCATCTCTTTTGGTGACCCCATGCAAACACTTGCAGCACTGCATGGCCATGAACTTGGCACTGTTCTGAGTTTTGCATGGTATGTTTTAGGAAATCTGAAAGGCATGAAGAAGGAAGAAGGAGTATTAAGAGTTGCCTGCTCAGATTACCTTTATCATGGGGATGGTGGGTGGGAATTTTCGCTGTAGGTATAATGAGTTGCATTAGAAAGAAAGCTGTCTTACTCACAGATGCCCAGTTTCAATACCAAAGGTAATGAAATTAAGCTAAGAATCTATAATTTAAGTCAGATTTATCACTAAATCAGAGCAAAAATTTTTGATGTGCAAAATGATGACTTATTTTAGAAGAGACAGCAAAATATACCTCACTATTACTTATTTTCACAAGTATAGGTGAAAGATTAGGCCCTGCTCATTACAGTTGCAGGCCTATAAGTGAACATTTTCCTTGTTTTCATACTTTTTTTATTTTTATCCTCATAAGGAAATGCAGGAATAGGCAGATGAGGTTCTCTGGTCTTACGCCTATTTCTCCTTCAAGAGGTTGATCCTGAACAAGCTATAATAAACTGAATGCTGAGATTCACAGAGGTTTGCATGGCATCTGGCTGCTGTTGGTCTCAGGATGCCCACTTGGAGTCTTGCCTCTAAAAATGTACTTTGAGCTGTGTCTTGAACACTTTTTGAATACTTTCTTAAAACTGACAATTAAATCAAGCAGGAAAAAAGAATCTGCTGGAGTTCTTGTGGATATGTTTTCCATTTTGAGGTAATTTCAGTAATTAATAGACCAGACAGTGCTCATATATGGCTTTTAATGTTGAGTAGTATAAACAATGGGTGAAGGGATTTTATTTTTGGATAGAAGATCCTTTAGAAAACCAAATTTCATTTTGATTCATATCAGACTAATATATACTATTAGTATTGCAGTGCAATGCTACACAAGAAAAGAACTGAATGAAAGTCTCAAGTGTCATTTAGTCTCTGGACCAGAAACATGCTTAGTTATGTGCTTAGTTATCAGTGATTAAGGTGCTTGGTACTTACATGTCTTCATAGAAAATCATATCTTTAATATAATGGTAGTTGCCACTGTTCTGTGAGGAAACCTGCTGTCTCTCTTTTTTATCTTTTATTTCTTTTTTTTTTTTTTCCTTAGGAATACAGATATCCTGAGGCAATAAAATTTTAGTTTAAAAATCGTGTTGTGCTTCACCAGTACTATATTTCTGAATTGCACAATTCCCATTTACCTTGCCGTTGCTGTTGCGCTCATCTTCATACCCCTGCACCACACTCTCTATCCCACAACAATAATATGCCATCTAAAGGGTTAATAATCCATCAACAGAATTCTGAGTACATCCTTTTTCTCAGACGGTGTACTCCTGTGTGAAGTTTCAGTGTTCAAAGTTAAGCACATTCAAGTAATTTGATCTGGAATTCTGCAGCCTGGTGAGCAGACTGTCAGCCCTGAAGTAGAAATTACTTTGTTTTCTTCAGTGGTTTGGTTTAGACTTTAAATGCTAACCATGACGTGCATGGATTATCAAATATTTAACCACAAAGCACTAAAATGCTCTATTTCCTTTTGTCTCAAGCAGTGCATATGTACAAAGTCTGTGTAATTCAGCTGAGCATACAGAGTTTGTCATAAAACGGAACACTGGACGTTTAGTGATTCTTTTCTGATGCCGTGTCCATGTAGGTAAGCCACAGTATCCCTTCAAGCAAGATGTTTATATGTCACCCAGGTAAGTGGACCACCATGGAGAGAGGTATTTAGTACATGAGGGAATTATCTGTGCTAGAGCTGATTTATGATGACCTGGATAATGAATACTTATCCAAAGATCCATATGAAGTTCTGTATACACTACCTATGTGGCTTAAGTTTGAATGGACTCTCATTGTATGCAAACTCATTAGCAGTAATGACTGGGAAAGACACCAAGGGCTGAAAGGTAGACTGAATTAGCTGGCCAACTCTGTAAGTACAAATAAATTCTCTCTTCCTCTCTAAGGGCCTGCATGTTGTCTGTGGAGAAACTGTTGCATGAGTTCTGACAGTCTGAAGAGGAGATGCTACCCATCTGTATGGACCAGTATTTTATGAATTCGGAGTAAGCATTCATCTGCTCAAGAGAGAGGATGCAGTCAGTACACACCACAGGCCACTCTATAGTTTTACCTGCATAATCATGGAAAGGATATACTGAACTGGGATGGAAGATCTACCTTGACCATAGAGTCACAAGCATGTGAGTTGCAAGGAAAACCAACCACAAAGCAGTGTTCTTCAAGGAAAATAGCTGCTCTGGTTTCCAGTGTGCAGTTTCTCAGACAGATTAGAAGAGCTGGTCTTATTTCCGATCTTAATAAAGAGACTTCTGATTTGTGTTTACAAGAAGTGAGTAATGAATACTGTGACCAGAAATAGAGGGGCCTTGCCTTCAGCCAGGTGGCAGAAGGAACAGCTGGGTTTATTATACTCTGTGCACATCAGCCCCACAGGAGTACAAGGCTTTAGTAGACATTGCTGCATAGTGTATCCTAATGCCATTAAGCTATGAAGAGGCAGAATCCATTTGTGTTTCTGGAGTGACAGGGAGATCCAAATAGCTGACTGTATTGGAGTCTGAAATCAGACTGAGTGGAAGTGAGTGGCAAAATCACCCCATTGTGACTGGCCCAGAGGGGCTATGTATCCTTCACATAGACTCTCCCAAGACAAGGTATTTCAAGGACCCAAAAGGGTGTCACTGGACTTTGGGTATAGTTGCCTATGCAGGCGAGTGATTGAGTGGCTATGTGGTGCTTAGTTGCTGGCTAGGTTTAAATCATGAGATTAGCATTAGTTCATGGAAATTATTCAGAGCAGTGGACCATCCCATCTCAGATTCTGTCCTTGGCACTTGCACCTGCTATACAGGAATTTTAGGAAAACTTAACAGAATAGTTGAGGATTATTTTTGCAGTGTGATACAGTGACATTAATAATTAATAAATTTAAATGCTAGAATGGCATTATTCCAAATGTTGCATTCTTTTACAGAGGACTTGATTTCTGCGCTTTTTAAATTTCAGTGCTTTTTTTTCCCCCCTGTTGTTTTTAAATATACTGCCAAAGTTCACCAGAAGTGAGAAAAGATCAGTTTTCTTCTCTGTGATATAAAACTGCCCAGAAAGTCCATTATATCAAACCAGTATTATTATTTCCTCATCTGCCATGTTTTTATCTGGGAAAGCTTCCACGAAACTTTCTACATCTTGAAATTCCTACACAAAAAAAAATGAATGGAAAAGTAATTCCTTGAAAAATTAGTGGGAATGGATCTTCCTTTTATTTTAAATAAAGTGAAATATGCTTAAATGAAGGCTTTTGAAGAGATGTCTCTTCAGTGGCACACTACCCTATATAAAACTAAATGGAATTAATCATACTCCACTATTCTCCCAATGTATTGGTTCTTGTTTTTGCTTCCTAGTTTAATTTCTTCACTAAATAAATAAAATATGTTTGTCTGTTTCTGCAGAGAATTTTTTATTTCTTTTCATTTGAATACACCTGGAAAAGAAAATTTTTCAGATAGCTATACAGCAGTACCATAGCCTGAAATATGCAAACAATACCATAGGTACAGAGTAAAACAAAATAAATAAAAAGAAAATAATGTAGTTGTAGGGTATTAAGAATACTCTAAGAAGTTTATATACTATAAGGGGTCATTATTGAGGCCTTGATGTGTTCTGTAACTTTCTCATGTCTAGTTTAAGGGAATAGCTATTAATAGTGAAATTATTTCTCATAGTAGTTGAGGTTCAGCAGGGGACTTCTTTTTAAAGTTAAACCTAACTTTTTCTTTTGTTCCGTGACCCGTTCTTTCCTCCCTTCTTCTCTAGTCCTTGACAGAGATGTTTCTGCTGAAATAATTATAATTTATTTGGTAGATTGGTCTTTTAATAACTTATGCATACCACAGAGATTTTTTTATGACCTCAAAACTAGAGGTCGACTCTCATTCTGTGAGGAAATGACTGTGTATGAAAGAAATATGGAAAAAAAAACTAGCAGAGATCTGGATATTTTTCTGTAGATGTTTAGAGGCCTGTTAGAAACCAGATGATTGTGTTTCCCATTATCTGCCTTTCTCTATTTTTCTAATGTTTGTTGCAAAAAATCTCTTGTACTGATTAGAATTATACACCTGTGGGAAGGAAATAAAAAAGAACAGAAAGGGAGACAGAATGAGTTCCAGGTATCTGAAACACCAAAAAAATATTAAATATTCTTTTTACATGGCTGTGTATAGATTTAAAAGCTTGAAGTGATAGTCACTTGAAAGATTGCATCAAATTTAACTCACAAGTGAGAGTAAAAAAAAATAAACACTCCTAAACAAAATTAATTTCTCTACAAAGACAAGTGGGAGCCTGAAAAAATGTAGAGTTTCATTTAATGATGAAATCTCACTATTTAGCTGCCTATTGTTGGTCAGAGGCATAGTCTGTCTTCTCTTGGTATTGCCATACAGGGGTTGCAGTGGGCCCTAAAGATAACTGGAGAGTTTGGGATGGCTACTGCAGGGTAAAAAGAGTCCGGTGGCAAACTGGCACCGTAAGATGACCTCTTCCTGCAACCAGGTAAGGGTCTGGGTGAAGTAAATAGGCTATTGTGTGTATTACTGAACTATCCAAGAAAGTAAGACTGGAGAAGTGTCAGGCCACCTTTCTGTACCTCCTTGGCTAAGTCTAGTGATAGCCCTCTTGCACTGAGTTGAGTTCCAGGAGGAGAACAATGTTGCATGAAAAGATGGGCTTCCTTTTCCAGATCTCTAGGATTATGTGGAAATAAATTAACAAGGAATAGGAAGGTGAAAGTGCTGAATGTATGAGACTATTAAGCCAGGCTATGGGGAAAAAA
>VXBX01002340.1:457682-481130 GCA_013400415.1 Scytalopus superciliaris | reverse complement strand
CCGAGCCCTCCCCGCCGTTAACCCCCGGCCCGCCGTGAGCGAGGCCGCCCGCAGGGTCGGCGCGCTCCGCTCCCCTCACAGCTGAGCCCGCTCCGCCTCAGCGCGGCCTGCCGGCCCACGGGTGTGTGTCCTGAGGAGGGGCCGGCTCTGCCTCCCGGTTTGCGCCTCCCCGGGGCAAAGTTATCGCTGCTCCTTCAGCACCGAGGGCTGCGCTTGTTTTCTGCTTGGGAGAAAGTGTCTGGGTCGAGACCGAGCGCGGTGGGAGAGTTTCCAGGGCTTTGCAAAGCCCGGCCTAACACTCCGTGCCGCTGCTCCCTGAGCGGGGGCTCTGCCCACACAGACAATAAATTAGGGGCGTTAAGGCCACTTTGTCAAACATGAGCAAGCGGGTAGCAAATCTCTGGAACTGCTTCCCATTTCTTCTCACAGCTGTAGAAAAAGCAGAAGCGTAGCAACAGCCACCTGGTGCCTGAGGGTATTGTAATTACAATTCGCTTTGCCCCAGGCATTCTTGCTGTGGTCTGGGGCGCGGAGGGTTTTACCCGCGGGGCCGTGTCCGGTGGAGCGGGACGGCAAGGTAAGGCTTTCCCGAGTCTCTGCTATTGTTTGTTTGTTTTTGTTGTCAATGACGAGCGGGACTGATCCCCCCGGCCGGGCAGAGCGGAGGCGAAGGGAGCGCTTCATGGGCCGGGGCAGCGGCACCGCCCCGGCTGGAGCTGAGCCCCTCGGGATGTGTTTCTAGGACGTACCGCTGGTTTAGGAGGTGGCTTTGGCTTTCTGCTCCCCTGCGGAGACCTGCCGAAATGCCGTTCTGAGTTTGTGCATCGTGTTTCCAGGGGAACCCGAGCGTCGGTCTTTTGGGATAGCCGTGCTCAGCCGCTCAAGCCGCTGTAGAAGGGGAGTCTGTAGTCGAAGCCGAGCCCAGTCGCACAACAGGGTTTGGTTTTTTATCTTTATTTCCCTTATTTATGTTTTAAAATATTTTATAAAAGGCCATTACCAAACTTTGGTTTCCAAGTACCTTTAACCGTGTAAACCCAATTGTCTGCTCCACATCTTCACCACATCCCCGGGCTGGGATTATTTCAAACCCATATCTGCCTCCACTTTCCTGTTGCACAGCCCAACTGCCCACGGCTGTGGTCATCACGGAAACTCCCACCTTCTTAGCTTGAATCGAATAACCAGCCCACCAAATTGCAAGCCTTCTTTTATTTAGGAATCAGCATCCAAAAGTCAGTATTTAGCCACATCCCCTCAGCCACATTAGCCCCTTGCTTGTGTGTGTCATTTCAGAAGCAGAGGTTTGGTCTTTGCTCAGTTTTGCCCTGTTTCTGAAGATGCACACCTTGGCATAGTGTAAGGGAGTGTTATTTAGAGAGCCCAGAGTTGCTGCAGCTTAAAAGAGGGAAGTACTGTCAAGCACCTGCTTGGTATTTAGAGGCTCTTGTTCTGGTAGCTCAGATAAGCATTTCCAGACAGGTGGTTGAAACAAAATTGTGCCCTACTCTGCTTTAGGTAAATCTATCACTAGGGTCTATCAACGGAACACAGGTTTATAAGCAAAGCAGTTTCTTAACCTTTCTGTGTATGGAATAGAACTTTTAATAACAACTTTGCACATGGAAAATAAGCTTAATATTTTTTCTCTTCATGAAACAAAAAATGCCCATTTTATATATATATTATATATATTTTATATAATTTCCTGCCCTTCATCTCTCTTAAACAGTGATGAGTGTTTAAACAATGACTTTCTCACAATTTTGCTCCCATTTGTTTGACATTGTCGTGTCTATATTGATTTCATTATGAATTCATTTCCTTTAGAGAGTGTCTCCCAATTCAGTAGAATTCTAGGATCTCATATTTGTGAATTTGCTGCAGCTTTATATTCACAGTAGCACCAAAAATCAAGGTTGCTTTGGGGCATTTTTTTTTCCTCAAAACTTTAGAGATCACCCTTGTCTGAATTTGTTCCACATTTTCCAGTATGGGTGGACTTAATAAGGCAGTAAGTATTTTTTTAGTGACCAGACAAGCCGGGAGTAAGTAGTTGTGTACTGAAGCCACAGGAACAGCAACTCTGTCAGTACAGAAAATGTGCCTACATGAGGGCCACCTGGGGCACTCTGGTGGGGGGGTTAATTGGCCCCTTTCCTGGTGCCTGCTGTGTGGGGTACAGCTGATAGATCAGTACCATCAGGGTTGTGTACTAGAACTTTTTATTTTGATGCAATGTCCTAATCTTGAGTTAATGAAACTGTAACATTGTTTTTTACTATCACAGGCTTTGTATGTACACATTGTTAAACCTTGCCATTTCAGACTATACACCATTTTTCTGTTTTCTGAAAGCTGAACTGTCATACCCAGACTGTCGAAATCCCCGAGGTGACCTTATTTTATGTCTTATGTACATTCAAGTTAATATATGCATCTGTTAAACTGCTTTCTGCACAGGATTGTATTCCAGAATCCTGCTTTTGTTATGGTTTTAGATGGAGCCCTCAGATGAAGAACCTCCCAAAAAACGGACTTTGAGAACTTTGTTTCGTCCCACTGTTTTACCTTCCTCAGTTGTATCTGAGCTGTCACCATTACAGAAACAACTACTGGCACACCGAAGAGGCCATGAGCAGCAAGGGGTGATTAACCAGATACTGTGAGTTTTGTGTCATCCAAGACATGTTGAAATGCAATTGAAAGAGACATTGCATGTTTGACATCTGACAAATAATAATGGTGGGTTTTTTAATATAACTATAGTGAGACAGTGATCAAAGAGCTGGTAATCATGACAAAGCAGATTGCATTGATTACAATGTTAACCTTATTTTTAATATATTATTTGTAGTTTTTCTGCCCTTCTGGTTCTATGTTTTATTTTAGAATTGATCGAGCTCTTAAAGTCTATAACAAAACCACGGAAGAAACATGTCACAGAGATCCTGCACCTCCTATCCCAGGACTGCTTTCCACTGTGAGAAAGTATTTCTTTAATATTTGAAGTGTCACCTAGTTAGTTCTTTGTTATTGGGGCAGTTATTTTATTCCTTAGAATTTACATAAAGGTACTTAACTCAATCCTTAGTAGTTCATAAATGTATTTATGTACTCAGGTAGTCCCTTTGAAATGGATACCCATATATCTACAGAATAAAGTCTTTGTTTAAGAATAATACTTGTTAAATTTTCTATTTCTGATATTTTTATTTATTTGTATGTTCTTAATACATGACAATTTTCTGTTTGTTTTTTTTTTTTTTTTTTAATACAGGTGGATGATGAGGAAAAGCAACAAAAAGTGAGTGAAATTCTTCTGTCTGTTTTTTTGGAGTAGAAGAATGAATGATTGATCTCTACTCAGAGGGCCAAGTATGTTATGTGGAATCAAAATTGTCCTTTCAGAGAGACTACCTCTTTATGAAGCAATGTGTGCAGAGTAACCCAGTGGTTCCCATCCAACAGCAGTGGCTTAACTCCATGTTTGCCTTGGTGCCACAGTCACTTATGGAAGGCAAAGACAGAGAGCTGCTCACTGAAGAGCTTTTAGAGGAGATAGTAAGGGACTATGAAAAGAGCATGAGAAGATGTGTGTGTAAGTACCACAGATTACTCAGTATGTTCTTGTTTGATTTAGACCAGTAAAAAGTTAACCAGCCAAAGGTACAGTTCAAGCAAAGACAAAGGCAGCTGTAGCCTCCACGTCAGAAAGGTTGATTGCTGATGATATTATTTCATCAAGTCTCTAACCTATTCAGTTAATTTGCTGCAAGAAGGTGTTGCTGTTTGCTGCTAAAGAAAGTAGAAACTTTTTATGTACTATTGATTCTTCCTCCCTCTTTGGGAACAATTTTTTTAAGCTGTTCATCCACCAGCATATCCATAGGTTTTCTGATGGTGTTTTTGATGCATGAGGAAGCTCACAATAAGTATCTGCAAAGATAATTGTTTTTTCAGGTATCATTCGTACAACTGACTTCAGTTTTAAAACCTTTTCAGGAGAGTCATGAACTGGAGTTTCAAAAGTGTTTTCCATTAAAATAATGTATTACAGGGCCTATTGAATTTGGCATCATTTTCTTCTAATGTTCACGTTTGGTTTTTTTCCTAGTGCGAAGTGTTCTTATTAAACCAGATGTAGAAGGACTTGAAGAGGAAGAGGAGGCACCTTTGCCTTTGTTACCTCTGTGAGTGGACTAAGTTAGCAAATAACCCACTGGTTAACATATTTGATCAGACAGTGTCTTTGAGTTCCACTGCATCATATGTGTGTGTCATTCAAGTAACTGTTCATGTTAAGGAATAAGCTTCTTAGTGATACTTTTTATATGTCAGAATGTTTTATTCAAATATTGCTTGAGCTCTTAATTTTTGCTTGTTTATTTTTTTTCATTGGGTTTTGGTGGCTTTTTTTCAGAGGCCTGGATTTTTCTAGTTCATGGCATAACAGTTTCATCAAAGCAAAAAGTCAAATCCTTTCCACCTTGCACATTCTCCACCCAACAATGAAAGCTCTACTGGATTTTGGTTATGCAGCATTCTCTTCCTTTCTTATAGTGGATTTCTCTAGTTCCAGGTAAAGTCTGTTCTGCTCAATTATTAACCCATAAAGGTTTTTGAAGCTTGCAAAGATGAGTTTGTGTTATGACATGTGACTTTTCTTTTTTCTGTTACGTATTTTATTGGTGCTTAAGTTGCTGAGAATATCAGTGCCTTAGAATTATATTTTGACATTAATTCTGTAAAAGTCTCCTCATTATTTACTTATTCTTTATGCTGTGATCCCTAGAGAAGTCTTTTTGAAGACATATTTGAAAAATTGACTTCTCATAGTAGTATTTTTATCTGTAGGGAATTCTATGCTAACCCTGAAGTTCAGGTTTATTACTAGTTTTCATCAGTTGAATTTTATGTTTAATCCTGGAACTTCAAATTTTCATTGTTTTCAGACAAGATAATTTTGAGTATATTTTTCCTCATTATTTTTTCTGGCAGTTCTTCTGTATTTCCTGGAGTTTGGGGTACTTTTTTTTCCCCCCATAGTCTACTGAAGTGATGCTTAGGTTTCCACTGTGCTTTCTGCTAAAACAAGAATGGGTTTGTAACACAGTATTTATTATTGTTACTTTACTCCATGTTTGTTTTTTAAATTTTGTTTATAAGGTTGCCTGGAACTTTCTTTTCTAGACTGAAAGGAGCAGTTGACTGTAGATCTTTCAAAACTGATGTGTCTCTGAACTGTTCCAAAGCAGAAGAGAAGGTAATGAGTACGTGGTATCAAAGAGTTATCAAACTCTTTACTGAGAACAAGGCCTTGGATGGTGTAAAACTGGATCAGGTTGACTCTTTCCATAACTGTGTGGCCACGCTTATGTCTAATCAGGTAAATATCTTTCCTCTGCATTATAAACTCACTGGGATCAAACCACTACTAACACTGTAGAAAAATAATGGAACAATAGTCTAATCAAATCGTTGTCGTTCAGAAAAATTCAAAAGGAAATGCTTTGCAAATATTTCATTTCTACTTAAAGCATGTGTTAGTAATAGACTTACTGTTGTAGCAAAAATAAATGCATGAACTTTATTGAAATGTTTGCTGGTTGCATTCTTCAAGGGCTGGGACTAATACCCACTGGAGTTAGAACAAGTCACACTGCTTCAGTTATCTATGAGTCAAGCCATAAGCACTAAAATGGATGGAAATCCTGGCTTACTGCATGAATGGCAAATGGGATAGGCCTTGGTCCTGTCAACTAATAAGTGATCTATGTTATTACCTAGCTGAAAGAATTACTGGGAAGAACCACTGAAGCTTTTGTGCAACTTTTTGATCCTGAAGACAGAAGTCATCTGCCTTTATTTAAGATGGACCTGACTCTTGAAGAAAATAATATTGAGTTTTATCCAAGCTTTCAAGACTTAGAAGAATCAGTTTTGTTTGTAGTATATTCTGTAGGAGACACTCTCCAGGTGTGCCTTTATCTTTATTTAAATACATCATCAAGTTGCTCAATATGTGAAAATATTAGTAATTTAGGAGTCTGACCACCATGGCAATGGGAGCAGAATGCAACTTGTGGTATCTATTTTCCACAAGCATTCTACAGGTCACATCGTGAATTTTGCTGTCCAGCAGCACTCCAGGCTCTGAATCTCATTTTGTAATTCCTTGTTCATAAAAAATTGGTGCATGTGCTACTGATTATTTTAGTCTGCTGTTTGGATCTGCAATTATAATAATAACAACATTAATTATATGTGTGATGATTTACAGTGAATTTGCATTAATGGTTAAGATCCCTAGAGAAAGAGAAGGAAAATTAGTGTTGATATTCCTTTTCTTTCTAAGCAAAAGAAAACCCTTAAATCTCTCAAAACTAATACACATAATATCAATAGTTTGATGTCTTGGGAAACTGCCTATGGCTCCAGGGAAAAGAGCCTTTCTGGGGGCTTTGGATGTATTTGTGAACTGAGTGTTTATCTTGAGGCATACATGATGGTACTTTCAGAGGAGTGTTTTGAGTTTGCTTTTGTATGTTTGCACATGTGATATAATTTAATTTTATGTAAGAACGGGTGGTTTGTTTTCCCTTTTACATGTTCCCTGTTCAACTTTTTGCATCAGAAAGAGTGGTTCTACCTGTGCAAGAAGCACCTGACCTCAGTCATGATGAGGATCATATTTTTCTGACAGTGTCTTCTGCAACTTACATCTAAAATATATGTATCCTTACATTGCTTTTTAAAATGTATGCAAGCCAAACTTGCCCTTCCCTTAGAACATCCAAACGATCCGCTCCTGGCTGACGGGAGGCACCGACATTCTGGATGCTGAGCTTCCCAGGCATGTCATAGAATGGGCCACATCCACTCTGAAAAAAGCCATCAGAGACAACTTAGAAGGCCCAAAGGAGCACTTTGAAAGCTATGGTGAGTGATAGCAGAGTATGTAAACAACTGTGTCGCTTCTTTGTAGTAAGTAACTTGCTGTCATTTTAACGGTGTTAATACATTGTAATTGAATTGTAGTTGAAAAGTATGGCTGGCTTCTAGATGGAACTGCAGAGGCACAGATAAAAGGATTTGAAGCAGAACAACACAGTTTTGATGATTATACTGCTGTAAGTTTTAATTCTACATTTTATATATAACTTTCGCTATATATGCACCAATAATAAAAAGGGATCAGAGGATAAGAGGTGCTTAGCCTTCATCTAAAAATAATGTGGATTACCTACAAACTTACACTATAAGTGATTCTCCCCCTAAACAATCTGTGCTAAGTAGAAGAAAATATTACTTATTTTCTTCATTGTCTAATACTTACTCATGTAGCCCATTATTTAAACAACAGCTCTGAAGTGTAAAGTCTAATGTTTTTCTGAAGTTCATAGATGAATTCTTCACCCTCAAGAAGGAAATCTTGAGTTTACCAGAGATGATTTATTTCCCTATGATCAGTTTGAATTGTGAGGATTTAAAGCAAGGTTTGGCTAATTGTGCAAACAACTGTGCAAAAGCACTATTGGACAAAATAGTTGCAAATTACAGAGAGGAAAATGAAATGTAAGTAGAATTTTTCTGCTTGTGAATGCTATATGTGTTAAATGCATAGTAGAAACATGTAGAAGAAGTGAAAATATACCATACTTTTGTTTAAGGAAGACTCTTGGCTAAATAGCAACCAGCTGATAGAGTTTTCTGATATTTTAGTCTCAAAAATGAGTAGAAGAACATACTAATAGACTTGGATCAGGGAGGAACTAGAAGATCAAAGGACTTGACTACTGTTCTGGATTTTTCAGTGTAAATTACAGTACTACTGCACTGTCAAAGGAAAGCCTAGCTAGACTGTCTCATTGCATGATTGATACCTCTCCAGAGCTGCTCTCAAGCCATTCCTCCTCATTTATTACAGCATTACTCCATACTTGGTGCAGAATCTGCCATTTCAACTCGTTAAATTTCAACCCATTAATCACAGTCAAATGCATCAATCTTTCCATATCCCCTCTGTAATGCCTGTCATCTTTCAAGAGAGTCAGCAACACCTTGCAGCTGTATGATCAGCAAACTTGCTAATGGTGCATTCAACTCCTGCATCCAAATCATTGATATACACATGGGACAGAACTGGCCCCTGAAGTGCACCCTGGGGAGCACTGCTGGTAACAGCTGCCAGCCAGATGTAGTCCCATTTACTACAACCCTTTGAGCTCTGCACTTCAGTCAGTTCTTCACCCAGCACACCATGAACCCACTTGCCCCACAGCTGGACAACTTGTCTAGAAGGTTTCTGTGAGGCACAGTATCAAAAGCCTTATTAAAATGAAGAAAAATTATATCCATCACCTTCCCTTCATCCTCTACATGGGTGAACTTTTCATAGGATGTCAGTTTAACAGGAGGTTAATTTGCAGCTATGGATTAAGTCATAAGTAAACTCTTAATAAATTTTTTGGTTAAAATGAACAATTATGGTGAAGTTTTATAGTGATTCCACGTTACCCAAATGACAAAATATTCACTAGGAAAGTGTTTGTGTGTACACTAATGATACTTTCCTAAAGTTAATTTACTAATAACAGGTAACCAAAGCATTTATTGCAGAAGAATACCCCAAAATACAAACAAAGCATTACTGCAATTCAGTAAATAGTATTTTTCTAGACTGACTTGGTCAGGTTACCTTTTTAATTTCATAAATAATGAAATTTGTGTGTAGGTAATACTTAATGAAGTAATTTGAACTTTTAATTCTATTAAAGCTGAGCTTGAAGCCCACTAAATAGAAATCTTATAATATTGGTATTTTATGTAACACAAATCTACAGGATATGCAGTGAATTTGAAACCATTAAGGAACGTGCATTAAAAGTTCCAGAGACAACAGAAGAAATGGTGGAAACAATAGATTACATAAAGAAGGCCAAAACTGAAGATATTCCGGACTTGGTGCTAAGGAGCAAGGTAAGTGGCTATCCTTGAATTTTTAATCTTTTATCAGATATACTGACCTGTACAAATAGGGAATTCACTCTGGAGTGCAGAGACTTTTGTCTGATAGTGGTGCATGTATGAATGATCTCAGTTTTACTTCAGACAGAAGTGGGAAGTCCAGCTCAGTCTTTGGTATATACCTTTGCTTCTTATTCCTATTCCTACATGTTCTGCATGACAGTGAGGAAATGTAGCTTTTAACAGATCATGGCAGATTGTAAGATACATAGTTTATTGTTTGTACTTGGAGACCTACTTCAGGGCTGCTTAAAAATCTGTTTGTGAAAATGTAACAGACAAGTGTAAAGAGCATTTTATGTATAAAAACAGTCATGATTTTGAACACACAAAAAACAGTTTACTCTTTGAGCAGAATACAGATGATTTGACATTAGCAGTAGTTTTTGTCTGAATATGTATCATATTTTCTGTTATGTTAATTGGTTTATAAATAAAACATATTCCGTTTTTCTGCAGAGATTATATTCTGTGTATTTTTAATGATATTAGGATTTTTGCACATAGATTTTCAGACCACAAGAGTCTTATTTAGAGAAACAAGCTCATGAACAAGGAAGAAATTTGAATAATTTCATACATATATTTTGAGTGTTAATATTCAGTTGACTGAAGTAGCTCTGAATTCTGAAAAGTTCTTGGAGTGTAGATTTCTGCTTTATCTTTGTAGATAGTGTTGTCCTACCCTGTATTTTAAACAGACATATGATACCTAAAGTTTTGTGAAATCTTTTAATAGGAGTGCTGTCGGCAGATGAGTTACCTCTTAGATGTTTTCTTCTTTACTCCTGAAGACATTGAACTAAATTCAACAGCTATATTATGGCCAAGGAAGATGAACGTCATTTTTAAAGAGCACAATTATGTAAGAGCACTGTCTTAGTTGATGGTCTATTTTGGCTTGTTGTATTTCTCACTTGAGCTATTTTTTTATTTTATATATACATATATGTATATACATATATAGCTATTATATTACAGCTTGAGAGACTACTATGTCTATAAAATACTTTGTTTGCGTATTATCCCTTTTTTAATCCCCTAAAATTAAATCAGTAAAATTAATTTTCTACTTCTATGCAGAGAGTCTATGATGCTTCTCTAATTCTTTAATGAAAATGTTAGTACAGAGTGAATCTAACTTAGTGAGAGTCCCTCAGCAGTGTGTTGCCCTGTAGCTGGCTGCTGAGTGACCTGCAGTGTGCTAGAGCTTGAGGACAAGAACAGCTTCACATCAAGTTCTCATGAGTCTGTATATTTCCATTTTATACTCTCAGATATGAGTCGGTTCTTATTCTAATGCAGAAGGAAAAGACTGGTGCCTTCTTTGGAGAAGTTCTGCTTGTCTGCTTCACAATTTTGCCTGGCTGTGGGTGTCCTTGTCTTAGGAAATCTCCTCTCCCTTGGCTGTTTTCTTGTTTGATACCTTAAAATAACCCTTCTGTGTGCAAACTCAGTGCTTTAGACTGGTCTGGTGTTTTAGAATTTCTGCCTTTTATAGCAGTAAGTACATGTGGGATAACACTGGCTTTCATCAACTGTAGGTGTCCTTTTTGGCAGGAAAATGCTGTAATACTTTCCTTTCCTTTGTCCGATTACCGAAAGAGGCCTTCGTGCTTAGATGGTAATATGTATGTTAATCAATGAAAAGACTCAAAACCACCTTAACATTACTTTTTTTCATTAAAAAAAAAAATCAATTGTTTTGTAGCTGATGGAACAGTCTAAAACTAAAGGAGAGCAAGAACTAATAGAGAAGTGTGATAACCTGCGGGAGGAATTAGACAAGCTGGCAGATTCTGTGACAGAATTAGAAGAATATTCAGAACTGGATTGCATGCAACAGGTTTGATTAGCAGTATAAAATGGGTAGAAATGTTTTGTGTGTTTAATACACAGGGGCCATGGGAAAAACTTAAAGGTAATCAGATATTTTTAAAAATGTGAACTAAAACATTTATAAAATTGTGCTTAAGTTAGCAAGGACTGAGGTATTACAGATGACAAAGTGAGTTATTTATTTTGCTCTTGTATAAAGCATGAAATTCTGGCCCAAGCTGTATTATTTGCAAGTAACTTGAGTGGAATTGGAATTTCCTTTCCTATTTTTGTTACATTGAGGAACTGAAGGAATAAAATAGCAGTTCAGCAAGAGTGTTTAGTAGCAATTTGATATCTTTTTCCTATGAACCTCAAAACTTCTTTGTTCTGCTAATGAAGAGCAGACCACTGGCTCCAGAACTTTGTGAATTTCCAGCATATTTTGTAATTGCCAGAGCATGTCTTGCACTTTAATTAGGTTATATCACATTTGTTCTTAGTAAGCAATTTTGTTTTTTAAAAATAAAACACTTCAAAGTACAAAACAGAAATCCCAAACTAACAAATCCCAGCCCTTATATAATATGCATATCCTTAAAAAAGTGTGTGTGCCTGCCTCCTGGAACAGTGAGTTTTACAGCTCAAATATTTTGAAAATACTCTAAATTTCAGTGATGAGAAAACCAACTTTATTTTTCATAGTGTTCATTTGGCTTCTTCATATTTTGTCTACTCAAGGCTAAGTAGAAAAGTTATTAACTCACATTTTTTAAAATTTTAATATGAAGGCTTATGCTTTGATATCTAATTTTCTTAGCTCTTTAGTTATCTCTCATGTCATACAATGATTTGATTTCAGTATGTGGCTGACCTGAGGACATTACAGAAAACCATACAGGACACTGAAGAAACAGTAGCTCTTATTAATAAAGAAGAGGCTCTGCTTGGATGGAAATTGAGTGACTTCCCAGTCCTCAACAACATAAAAGCTGAGATAGAGCCATATCATAAACTCTTTAATCTTATACTGAAATGGCAGCGAACAGAAAAAAGGTAATTCAGCTCTTAATGTTTTAATGAGGGAGAGTGAGAAAAATGCTCATGTTGATCTTGTTCATGTCAGATGTAGAATATGGATTCACTTTCTTGTTAACACGTGTTCTTAGCAAGCCAAGCATAATAGTAATGTAACATACACATCAGGCTTGTGATTTTTAATTCAGCTAGAAAAAATGTCAGGTTTTTCTTTTTTATTCTTTAAATGTAAACATGGAATTATAGAATCATTGGAAGTCCTGAGTTGGAAGGGACCCACGAGGATCATCTAGTCCAGCTCCTGGCCCTGCACAGGAGACCCCCAAGGATCACAGCATGTGCCTGAGAGAGAAGGAGCATATCTCAGATTGGATTCTATCTGCATTGGTCATGCTGGTGAAGCCTATAACAGGACAAGATCTGAGGAGGAAATTTATTAGGAAGAAACATTCTCATAAGTTATAAGCTGTTTTGTGTAAGAAAACACTTCCTTTTGAAAAGGAAGAAGTTCAGATAGAAAGCTTATAAACTGTATGTAATGAAAACTGTGTTTAACCTCAAAGCTGTCCAAAATGCTGTGTAGGGAGGCTCAAATTATAACGTGCTATGGCTAGAAAGTATGGGGGGATTGAAAGTGCAAGACCTAGTGTATTTTTAAATATCGTATGTTGATCTCTATCTGGAGACTAACAAATATTTCTTAATTCATGCAGTTGCTCAGTTTCAGTATTTGACTTGAGACAATTAGACAAATGCACAGAAGAATGTGAAGGAGCTACCTTTAGTTGTGCATTAGAATTTTGCATAGAATGACAATAACGGGAAAGGAGCTTTGCTTTAATTTAAATAACTATTAATGTACATCTTGTTTGTGTTGCTAAACAAAGTGTTAAGTATTTGTGGGATGCATTTGTTACTCTGTTTTCTAACTTTGTGTTTTTTCTCAGATGGATGGATGGTACCTTTTTGGAACTAGATGGGGAAAGCATGGAGTCTGAGCTTGATGAGTTTTATAGAGAGCTATATAAAGTGTTAAAGTTCTTCCAAAAAAAGAAGAAAATGCCACAGGAGAGGAAAAAGACACCACAACCCAAAGAAGAAGTAAAGACAGTAAAGGTAGTAAAGACCAATCCAACTCTTACAATGTGTTCTTCAGTTCTGGAGCAGATTCGAGATTTCAAGGTAAGAAAAAGTGAGGGATATTAATATTTGATGCTGAGGGACAGATGCTCAGTACAGTGCTCAGTACAGGTAGGTGGTGCAGTGTCATAGGCTGTTATTACAGAGAGAGAGCAAGCTCTGAATTACCATTTCCAGATTGTACTGTCCCATTCATTTTAATAAAATTGGATTTTTTGGGGGAAGGGGTGGTTTGTAGCTTTAGGAATGTGAATTGGTAATGAGTGAACACATACAGGAGAAAAGTAATTTTTAGATGCAAAGAAACATTTAAGGATGTAGTTGAAAATTTTGAAATAAGACTGTTACATTAATGGGCGTAAAATTTATAACAATATAGCTGAAAAATTGTTAATTTTCTCTTTTATTCTTCTAAGACTGTGCTTAATATCTTTATATTTCTTCTTCAGCATTTAATATAGTTATTTAGAAATAGAATGGGTAACTGAGTGGAGCCATCTGCACTTTTCAGAAAGGATTTTTTTTATCATCAGCTACTGCAGCAGAATTTTAAATGCACATTAAAGATTATTAAAAAGTTAAGAAATAATGCATATGACAATTTTTTATTTTTTATCTTTTCTGAATTAGGAGAATATTCCCACTGTGATGGTCTTTTGTAACCCTGGCATGAGAGACCGTCATTGGGAGCAGATGTCAAATATAGTAGGATATGATTTAACACCAGATGCTGGAACTACCCTGAGAAAAGTTTTAAAGCAGAATCTAGGCCCTTATTTGGAACAGTTTACAGCTATAAGTGTGGGTGCAAGCAAGGTAAGCACAGAGGTTGGATAGTGACAAATACGACATCAGGTCTGCTAGTGAATACTTTATGACTTTGTCTTTGCCCTTGTGAAGCTAAAGAGATTTGGTGAAACTGAGATGATTAAACGATCCATTAGATGATAGGATGACACTGATGATTAGATGATAAAATAATTACATGATAGCGTTGTGCATGTAAACATTTGTATCTCATGTTACATTGTTAGTATTTCCCAAGTATCCTGCTTCCTGTGTGCTAGAAAGTGATATACTGAGGAAGAGCAACAACAAGTAATTAACTTGTGCTGTTAGAGCAAAATAGCTTATTCAGCTAGAGAAGCTTACATATTGAATTAATGAGTTGGAAAAAATCCAGTTTGGTAACTACACCAACTATTATTTTTTTTTTATTAGGAATTTTCCTTGGAGAAAGCAATGCAAACCATGATGGAAGTCTGGGATTCGGTTTCCTTCGGTACAAAAGCGTATCGTGAGAGTGGTATTCATATTCTGTCTGCAGTGGATGATATTCAGGCTCTTCTTGATGATCAGATTATGAAAACTCAGACAATGAGAGGATCACCTTTCATTAAACCATTTGACAAAGAAATCAGGGTACAATCAGTACTTTTTTTCAACCGTTTTTATTTGTAGGATGACTATTGTGCAAGAATATACCAATTGTATTACAGCTTTATTGTTTGAGTTATTAATGAAATGCTTTCATTGATTTTCCAGCAAGAAAATCTTTTGATTTTTGTATGAGTCATATTTACCTTATTTCTGTTTTGGAATTCTCTTTCCCACTCAGATTCAAGTGCAAAAAAGAGAACATGATTATTTTTTTTGTATCTTTTGTGATATCACTGGTGTCTTTAACCTTACTTCTTAATAACTGGAAATTATGTCTATTATTGTTAATAATAGCATTTTGTAATCCTTGAGTTTTGGACTCAAATTTTGAACCATAATATTTTCCTCTGAGCAAGTACACTTCTTGATAGCTGGGAGAAGGTTTTTGTGATCAGGCCTCATTAAGTTGCTAAAAGTTGATAGCACTAAAGTGATAACTGCATTTTGAAAAATTAATTTCTGAGTAGGTAAATTTTCTGAGCTCCCTTGGCTTCTGTATATGTAGAGGAACCTAAATACTCATAAATATTTTTCTTTCATTTTGTTTATTGTTAGGCATTTTTTTTCCTCTTTGTGGGTTAGAATACCACAGTGTCTACCTTTCTTGAGTTTGTTGTCTCTAACATTATTTGCTTGGAAATATCAAGATAACATTCTTTAAATATTTATTAAGGAATGGGAAAGTCGCTTGATTCAAATTCAGGAGAATATTGATGACTGGCTGAAGGTACAAGCACAGTGGCTTTATTTGGAACCCATTTTTTCTTCTGAGGATATTATGCAACAGATGCCAGCAGAGGGACGCCATTTCCAGACTGTGGATAGATGCTGGAGAGAGATTATGAAGTTTTGTGTTGAAGACCCAAAGGTAAGGGAAATACACCTTACTAACAGGAAAGAGGAACTTCTCTTGCAGTTGGAGTCTTTTGGCAGGGAGTGGGGCAATGCTTATTTTTCAGAATACAGGCAGTGAACTACAACATCAGTTGCCTAGGCTTTCTGGGAACCAAGTCACGTTGTTCTTTATTTGATTATCTTCTAGTGTTTGTCGTATTTTACTTAACTGACAGTTTGCATGTGTTTGTTGTTACAGGTTCTTGTTGCTACTTCCTTGCCAGGCTTATCAGAGAAGCTTCAGACCTGTAATGAGCTTCTGGACAAAATCATGAAAGGGCTTAATGCCTACCTTGAGAAAAAACGTCTCTTCTTTCCCCGGTAGGATGAGTTTGGGTTACTTAAAACATCAGATTCTGAATGTTCATTTTGCTGTGAATAAGGTCAGTCTTAAAAAGTAGATGGATAATGCAGGTTTGTTTGTTCTTTTTCTAATTTTTTTAGCTTCTTTTTCTTGTCTAATGATGAAATGTTAGAGATCCTGTCAGAGACTAAGGATCCTCTCAGAGTTCAGCCTCACTTGAAGAAGTGTTTTGAAGGCATTGCTAAGCTGGATTTCCTTCGCAATTTGGATATTAAAGGAATGTGTAGCTCCGAAGGCGAGCGTATACAGCTGATCTCCACCATTTCTACTTCTGAAGCTCGAGGTGCAGTGGAGAAGTGGTTAATTCAAGTAGAAGACATTATGCTGAAGACCATACGTGATGTTATTGCCAAATCAAGAATGGTATGGGGGCTGTGATAATTAAGTAACTGTAGCACCTATCTTTATTTTATGGCTGTCTCTTGGCTTTCTGAAACTCCTCCTCAACACGGGAGTTGATGAAGTTACAGAGCCAGGACCAAGTTAATGTGACTTGTATTTATAGATCAGTGACATAAGTAAGAATTGAGTTTAAAATTTTGGAGCCACACTGTTTATAGGATTTATCACCTTATGTAAATAATTTAAGTTTCTTTAGTTACAAATTAGAATTACAACACTTGTGCTTGCTCCCTCCTAAAAGAAAATCATTAGACAGAAAATGTTGCCATGAAGGATGTTAACAAGTTATGAACATTTATGTAATATGGAAAGATAATTACAAGAATCCTTAAAATTATTGGATAACAAATTGCAAATCTAAGGGGAAAAAAAAATTTAAATGTCCATTTGGACATTGCAAAGAGGAAAAATAGTGGGGTTTTTTATCAAAGAATATTAATAGGATCATCTTATATGCTTCTGTATTATGTTATGATATATATTCACATGTATACATTTGGATACTGCATGTAACTCTTTCAGGCATATTTAGAAACTGAGAGAAAACGGTGGGTTCTGGAGTGGCCTGGACAAGTAGTGTTGTGTGTGTCTCAAATGTACTGGACCAGTGAGGTACATGAAGTTCTTTGCAGTGGATCTGAGGTACTGTGTAATGCATAATTTTTTTTTTAAATCTCTCTTAATATTTAATTTCACCTGGTGCATTTTGCTTAATCAAATATTTTTCTACAATCAAAATAAACTTGGAAAAATTACAAGCATATGAGTTTGACATACATGAATTTATATATGGTGATTTATGCCTATCCTGCAGCTACTTGAATATTCTTGTTTAGAGCAAGCATAGATCAAAATGTAGCTTTACAACATTAACACATAACCGAATGAGAGAGAAGTTGATGCAAAAACATGACAATGTAAAAGAATAGCTTAATAAGCAATCTCAGTTAAGATATTTAGTCACCATGAAGTCTGTAACAGTTGAAATGTGATATAATCAGTTTCAAAATTACCTTTTCTCTCCTAGGGTTTAAAGGGTTATTATGATACACTTCAGCTTCAACTTAATGATATTGTAGAGCTGGTAAGAGGGAAACTATCAAAACAAATAAGGACTACACTGGGTGCCTTGGTTACTATTGATGTTCATGCTAGAGATGTCATCAAGGAAATGATTGAAAGTGGTAATTATCTTTTAAAACATTTTTCTTGACGTGTCTTTACACACAGTTAATGAAAAATAGTTAACCAGTCAGATTTTGCTGCCTGAAACAGTACAGCATTGAGGGATTTGTATTTGGATATGAGCATCAACATTAATAATTTCAAAGTGGTTCAAAATTTAAATGCAATAGAAAATCCGGTTATCTGAAATGTCCTTTATGTTTACTTTCAACTCTGTGTTTATCAGGTGTGCAGAGTGAGACAGACTTTCAGTGGCTTGCACAGCTCCGATATTACTGGGAAAACGAGAACGTCCGTGTCTGCATCATCAACTGCAATGTCAAATATGCCTACGAGTACCTGGGGAACTCCCCACGCCTGGTCATCACTCCTCTCACAGACAGGTGTTACCGCACCTTGGTACGACCTCCCACCAGTGCTCCTCACACTGTGTTTATGTGCTATGGCATTTCTGACACAGCTACAGCCATGCTTTTAAGACTTACAGTTTCTGTCAGACTCTATTTCTGCCAAAACGAGGTTTTTCAAAGGTTGAAATTTCTATGGAATATTGAATGTGAAGATCACTTATAATAGCAAATCTGGACAGCCCACTAACCTGACTGAAATATTTGTGAGTTGTTCTGTGGTGCATGAGTTTCTTTTTAAACACAAAAAGAAAAAACATCCAAGATTTTATTGCTGTGTAGATTGAGAGCACAAAATGCTTTTCTGATATTTCGGGGTTGCTAAATTGAGCAGAGAAGGATCCACTTGTGATCATATTGTTCCTAAGACTGCTAAAAGTCTCACAACTTTTTAGTATCCCTGCTCTTCAGTAGAGGTGTTTATTATTGTAGTGCTTTATCCTCCACTAACCTGACATCTGAAAGTTACCAAAGCTGTCTCAGCTATGTCTTTTCTCACTATCATTTGCTGCAGTTCCTTTGCTGGAGTGTGGTTTCAAGTTTCAGTAGGCACCCGTGGTGTGGTTGTAGCTAATGCTTTGTATCTGTTCATCAAGGCATCGAGGTACATTGGTATGAGAGGCTGATGCCACTGGTAGGTTTCTTTTTTAGGCTCACAGACCTTCAATCAGAGCAAAGCAGTAGGAAGGCCTGGCATTCTGGCAAATGAAAATCTTGTCCTTCACCCACCAAGGTCTTAATAAAGACCAGAGCTTGTCAATCAATATAGATGTGGCCCTGTAACTGTGGAGTGGAGTGTTGGTTTAGAATCTGCAACATGGTTGTTTTCTGTCAGGTTTTCCTTCTACTTCAGTGGAATACAGCAGAGAATATGGAATGGTCTGTGGAATACACATACAACAAAGGGAATGGTGTGGAAAAGAAAAAGAAAATAGGAAAAACCTTATAATATTAAAGGAGAAACAGAGAGAAAAAAAGAATAGCAAGCAAGTAACTGCATCAAATTTAACTTGAAAGATATATCTTTCAAGAAGGGAAAGTTTAGGTCTGGTGAAGTTTGAGTAACTGATCACGGTCATGATGATAATAAAGCTAAACTCTCTGTTAGGGTCAAAATTCAATTCTCTTGTATGTATTTCCAAGCTGTAAGTACATTTCAGATTATTTTTTAGTTAATAAAACCATACTTTACACTCTAGATACAGTGACTGTATTAAATTATCTAGTGCAACTTAATTTTACTGTTTTCATTCAGAATAATTTCATGTGAATGAAGTACAAGTAATTTCCATAAACTCTTTCTGTGGTTTAGATTGGAGCCTTCTATTTAAACCTCGGTGGTGCCCCAGAGGGTCCAGCAGGGACAGGTAAAACAGAGACCACCAAAGATTTGGCTAAAGCACTTGCTGTTCAATGTGTTGTCTTCAACTGCTCTGATGGCCTTGATTACCTGGCAATGGGAAAGGTAAATAGAAAATAAATATATTTTGTATTTTGCTTTTAGGATGAAAATTGTAGGGTCCCTACTTTGCAGAGACACTTAAATAAATGTGGCACCTGTGGTCTGCTACCCTTGGATGCTGTATACCAGTCTCCATGTTTCATTTTCTGTGCTTTATGAAATCGTATTAAGTTGCTAATTAAAACATGAAAGAAATAACATGATTGGAATCTTCTGATTTAGCTTTCTTTAGAACCAAGAAAAAACTTTGTTCTTCAGTACGTTACAGATCTATGATCTAAACAGTCTTAGATATTATCATAATAATTGTGTGTGTGTGTGTGTGTAATTAAACTTCCAACACGATACTCTTGGTTTCTTTTGGACCTTTTAAGGCTCTGTAAGCAAGGTCATTGCTCTCTTTGTTCATTTGCAGTTTTTCAAGGGTTTGGCTTCGACAGGTGCCTGGGCATGTTTTGATGAGTTCAATCGCATCGAACTGGAGGTGCTGTCTGTAGTGGCCCAGCAGATCCTGTGCATTCAGAGAGCCATCCAGACAAAGCAGGAAACATTTCTTTTTGAAGGAACTGAGCTGAAGCTTAACCCCAACTGTTTCATAGCTATCACTATGAATCCAGGTTATGCAGGGCGTTCTGAACTTCCAGATAATCTGAAGGTAAAATAATAAAATAGATGCTTCTGCTTAAGAACAAGGTTTTCACAAAATTTGAGGAACCCATGTATTGCTGGTATTAATCCAGACTGTACCACCTGGAATGCAAACATACAACTGTTACAAGATTTACATATACTAAGCCTGGGTTTTTTTGTTTTCCTCCTAAGTACTTTGTTCTTTTTGATGGAATTTGAAATATATTTTATTTTCTAGTGTTTATTAGTGTTTTTCATTATTATTTTTCCAGGCCAAAGACAAGTGTCAGGCTGTGGTTATTTGGATGCTTTGTAAGGCAAACATGCAGTAACTGTTTGCAGCTAGAAATTGCATGATGGGGTTAGCACTAATCCATACCCTGTGAAAGTCCTGAGTGACTTTCCATCTCTCAGCTAATTACTTAAGAATATTTCTTTGGGTATGTATTTCAGGTTCTTTTCCGAACAGTAGCCATGATGGTTCCTAACTATGCTCTGATAGCAGAGATTTCACTCTATTCATATGGATTTTTGAATGCCAAGTCCCTGTCAGTGAAGATAGTCATGACCTACAGACTCTGTTCAGAGCAGCTTTCCTCCCAGTACCACTATGACTATGGCATGAGAGCAGTCAAGGCTGTGTTAGTGGCTGCTGGGAATCTGAAGTTGAAATTTCCCACAGAAGATGAAGATATATTGGTGAGTTCCTGAGGGAATAATTCTTTAAGGAATTTTATAGATGCCCAGAGTTCTGAAGGCAGTTCCACCACGTCTTGTCACACCACTGCTCCAGTGAAATGAAGATAAAAAAATACACAAATTGCACAGTTGGGCTTAACTGCTTATGAAAGGCACCACTTAATGAACTAATCTTTGTTACATATTAGACTATTTTAATTGCTGAAAGGTTTATTCTGTCTTTCAATACGAACAGTAAAATATGTATTTGTTTCTTCTAGCTTCTTAGATCGATCAAAGATGTGAATGAACCCAAATTTTTGTCCCATGATATACCTCTGTTCATGGGTATAACCAGTGACTTATTTCCTGGCATCAAGCTTCCTGAGGCAGACTACAATGTAAGTACTCTTGAAATTTTTCCCTGGTTATAATCATTGTTAGTTGTTCATTTGTGATTTGCTCTTTAACCAAGTGCAATTAATACAGTGAGTTATTGCAAGATAAGTAAAATTGCTGAATATTTACAATGAAGCTTAGTACCAAAGAAAATTCTTTTATCTGTGCTCAATATAATCCACATCTGAGTTCCCTTACATTCCGAAGGATTGTGTCTCACAGGTTGGAAATTGACCTGCAGATTTACCAAATTTTAAGCTCTCTGACTGATTTCTTTCCTAATTTTTTGGACATAATTAAGTGACATTAAGCTTTCTGATTATATTTTATTTATAGAAACACTTCAAACGTAACTCCTTTGACTGTCAGTATTTCAGTTACAAATTAATTCGAAACCCTTACTGATGAGCATAGGCTGTTCTACTGTAGTCCAAGACAGTAATTTAAATTGTAGCAATGATAAGATTATGATTTGTTTTTATTTTAGGATTTTCTGGAATGTGCCAATGAATGTTGCATTCGACATAATGTCCAACCTGTACCAACTTTTTTGCAGAAAATTATACAGACTTATGAAATGATGATTGTTAGACATGGGTAAGATTCTCATCACTGTTTCACAAGCAGTCTATTTCGTAACTTTGACTTAGACTGTAGCAGTTTTTTATATGAAGTTATAAAAGGTGTTGAGTGGCAAAATGTTCCTATTATATTGGAATAGTTGATCAATGATACTGCTTTTAATGTCCCAACATCCTTGTACCTGGATGTCTGAGGAACTGTACTCTTCTTGATATCAGAAGTAGCCTCACATATATAATGATTTTAGGTGCCAATATCAGTATGATGAAGACTTAGAACTGTAAAAGTAGTTATCACATCTGTGCCATTTTGTTCCTAACTTTTATTACAGAATAGCAATTGTCTGGAGAAAATATATATACAGTATGATATTAGCTATGATGGTTAATATTCAGCTCATTATTTAATCTTCTCTGTGAGACATTGTTATAGTCACATCCCTCTACTAGGTGACCATGAAAGTTTTCTGTTTGTGTTCTTCCAGTGTTATAAACTCTGTCTGGATTGAAATGATACTCTAAAGTAATCTCATTCAGCAAATAAATTAACTAGTGTGGTCACGAAATCTAAGTTTTAGAGGATGACATGCCCACGTGCAAATTAACTGGTTTTGCTGAAATGATGTTTTGTATACAAAAGGAAATCTACTTGCTCTGCTTTTTGGAAATTAGATTAAAATTAACTTTAAGCATATGGCTGATACTGTTGGCTTTCATGTGATCTGTAAGCGTCTAAATTGCAAGACAAGTGTATTAATAGCAGATTTTTTTCCCATCTAACAGCTTCATGCTGGTAGGGGAACCTTTTTCTGGGAAGACCAAAGTTCTACATGTGTTGGCAGATACACTGTCTCTTATGAAAGAGCGTGGTTATGGTGAAGAAGAAAAAGTAATTTTTAGAACTATGAATCCAAAGTCAATCACTATGGGTCAGCTTTTTGGGCAGTTTGATCTGATATCCCACGAGGTAATGTATGTTTAAAAATTAGTGTTTCCTTCATATGTTGTCCAACCTCCATTACACTGGAGAGAAAACCGTTGAATTTATAATTTCATGATTTTAAATGCAGATGAGAACACAACTGTAGATCTTATTTTAACTAATACTTTTATGGCTTGTTTTTAGTTGGCATATAAAAATGCTACACCAAGTCTGTATGTTATATAGGTTTAAATATGCAAAAACAAAAAAAAAAGGCAATACCATTTTGAAGGTCATAATCCTAATCTTATTGCATCCATGCTAGGAAATCATATAAAACTTAATTGTATTCATTTCTCTCTCTATTCTTTATCAGTATAATCAAAGTAATGTAAAAACTATGTAGAAAATTTATGAACTCATGTGTGAAACTTAGGTCTGGAAAAGGAACAAAATGGAGAAGTGAATGTGAAAGAGTAAAACTTGGGGTGACAGGGGAGAAACAGATGCCAGGCAGAGCAGAAGCACTTCTAAGTTTCAGTAAATTGAGGTGCTGGTCTTTTTTGTTACAATATTTTTTTGAAGTTAAAAAACCTGCATTTAAAAAATTGCCGATGTTGCAAGACCCTCAGTGAAAAGGCAAAGTTGTGCAGAACAAGAGAGAATAATGGAAAGGGAGGGATAATGGAAGGAAAGGGAAGGATTTCTATGGCTGGAAGCTCAGTCTGAACTCTGCTCTTTGTCTCCCTTCCCACTGCCACGTCTGCCCCCTCCAGTGGACAGACGGTGTTGTTGCTACAACCTTCAGGGAGTTCGCCTTGTCTGAGACCCCTGAGCGCAAGTGGGTGATCTTTGATGGCCCCATCGACACTCTGTGGATAGAAAGCATGAACACGGTGCTGGATGACAACAAGAAGGTATCGAAGGCCTAAATAAAGTAATGTGACATTTTGGAAACATTATTCTACATATAAAACCCCAAATAGAAACTGCAGTGCCAGGCATTTGAAAAGAGCAAGGGCAAGGTGGCATTGGTGACAAGTTGTAAGCTGCTTTTT
>VXBX01002340.1:390956-457602 GCA_013400415.1 Scytalopus superciliaris | reverse complement strand
TTTTTGTGGTTTTTCATTGGGGTTTTCTTGTTTGTTTTGTTTTACTTCATTGGAATCATAATCACAGAATCAACTCACTGCTGAAAGTCATTTTATATATAGTATTTACTTAATGTCATACTGTAATTCTGTCTTATAAATAATTGAAATTTAAATTTCAAAAATTACAGTTGCTTATATTCGATATAAATCCCATCGTTTCTAAACCTGCACATACTTAGACACATTTCAAAACAATCCCTAGACACAAAGGGTTGTATTTTCAGAACAATGCCTTCTGAAGTCAAAGTTGTAACCTTACAACACTTTTGTAAATGTGCCCTAAGAATCTCAATGTGAATATAAAAATTGGAAACAATGTTTTAACCTTAACTAGACGATAATGTGTCAAAACACTCAAACTGTGCTTTTATTTTAATAAGTACGAGTGGTGTGTCTCCAGCTGGAATGCTTCAGTATTCATTACAATAGCAGCAGATATCCTTTCTCCTCTATGCTTGCTGCCCTTTCTTTATCCTGTCACGTGCCAGATAGTTTGTAATAAACCTGCTAGTAGGTTATTACTGTAGAGTACTATGATTTAAATGAAGAATTTAGCAAAAAAAATCTATTGCTACAAGTGATAAAACATTTTATGTAGTTGATCTTACCTTTGGTTTTACTTGGTTTCTCTGATTTTCATAGGAAGTGTCATTTACAACTTATTTTTTTACCTAGTCTTGCATGTGATGTTTTTTTTTCCTTTCAAGCTTTGTTTGATGAGTGGGGAAGTCATCCAGATGTCCCCTCAGATGACTCTTATTTTTGAAACTATGGATCTTTCCCAGGCATCAGTAAGTTTTCTATTTAAGGAAAATATCAAACAAGGTTTGGTATATTAAATGTACAATAAAACAAGTTTACAATTTTTCCTTAGCCTGCTACAGTCAGTCGTTGTGGCATGATTTATTTGGAACCTTCTCAGCTGGGCTGGAGGCCACTTGTTACCTCTTGGTTGAGTAAACTGCCTGAACCCCTGAACTCAAAGGAGCATCAGGATCTTCTGGAGGGACTTTTTGATTGGTTGATACCACCAACATTAAAAGTCCGTCAGAAAAAGTGCAAGGTACTTTTTGCCA
This sequence comes from Scytalopus superciliaris, assembly GCA_013400415.1. Classification (NCBI taxonomy): domain Eukaryota; kingdom Metazoa; phylum Chordata; class Aves; order Passeriformes; family Rhinocryptidae; genus Scytalopus; species Scytalopus superciliaris. The sequence goes on along the minus strand of VXBX01002340.1, from coordinate 456,484 downwards.
TTGTCTCCTGCAGTAGCTACTGACCATTTCCATTCTGTAACCCTGGGTGGGGAGTGACTGCTCTTTCATGCAGTGACTGCTCACAAGCACAGACAGAAAAAATATGCAGCTTTTGGGACCAGTTTGGAAAGTTAAAATTAACCATGAATTCCACTACATTTTCAAAAGTAAAATAAGTATTTAAAACACCGAATAAAAAGTCTTCCCAAGAGAATTTTGTACTTTTTTTTTCTTTAAAGATGTTAAGTTGAATAGGGAAGTACTTTTTTAAGTGCTGGGGGAAATGTATGTGTAGTTTCCTGCAAACAGTGTGGCAGTGCTTAGACTTCTGCTCATGTGTTGCTGTAGTTACTTCTGTGGGTTTTGTTTTCGTTTAAGATATATGATTGTAATGGGGCATGGACGTGGTTAGCAAACTAAAGATCTTGGCACATTTCAAGCCCAGAGGAGAGCAAATGATCTTTTGAGTAAAAGTCAGTGTATACCTTGTCTGTTAATGTTTGTTCACAACTAGCTAATAGTCTAATTCTTTTAGTATTTTAGCTCCAAAAGATAAATTAGCTGAACACACCAAGTGTAACAACCAGCCTTTTGTATCTCTTAGGAATTGGTACCTACAAGCAATACCAATGTTGTAGTAGCTCTCACACAGCTTTTTGAAATGCTGATCTGTCCAACTGTGAAAGAAGATCCCACCAACAAAAGCATCCGTGCCTGGATCATGGTTGGTTTTTTAACCTGTAGAAGAATGTGTATTTGTTTCTGCATATGCCAGTTTTCAAAATAATTGTACTAATCAAAGCCACTTTAATTTGGGAATAACAAGCACATGAAACAATTTCACTGTCTCCTTGCTCTCTCTCCCCACACTCTGCAAGTGCCCAGATGAGACTGAAGTCTCACAAGTAACAAATAGGATCAAAAATTTTACTATTTTTCCAGTTAACTGGGACAGTGTTTCTGTTAAATGAGCTTTTTAACTAACCAAGAAATTAGCTAAAGCAAAGTGTCTTCTTTCCCTTAAAGGAATAAATGTTCATGTAACACTGATTGGATTGATTGTTTGAGTAAAATTTCCTTTGGAAGAGTATTATTTGACAGTGAAAATAGTTGGATCCTCTGTCTGGCCCTATGACTGTTCTTAGGAAAAACTGAAGAAAATAAAATGTAAAAGTAGTTAAAATTGAATTAGGAAATTCCTAGGTCCTGATTTGTGATTAGAACTCTTCTCAGGCTTTGTCATGTGACATAATGCTTTAGTCAGTGGCCTTTATTTTTTGTCATATATATATATCCTTAAGTAAGACTTTTGTGTGTTTTGTCTTTAGTCAGGTTTCTAAATCACTTTAGACCAGGGCTGTTCAAGGGCAATTTTTCACACCTCTCTGCTTAGCAGTATTTTTCAGAATTACATTCGGTAATCAGACTGTACAAGGTTCATACAATATGTCAATTTTTCAGACAATTGTTAATCTTTTTGCTCTTGCAGGGTTGCTTTGCTTTTGCCACAGTCTGGTCCATTGGTGGGATTTGTGATGGTGACAGCAGGATAATTTTTGACAAATTCTTGAGGGACACTTTGTCTGGGAATTCTACCACAGATCCTGTACCGACGAGTGTGGGAAAATGGGAGTGTCCCCTTGAAGAGAAAGGCTTGGTCTATGACTACATGTATGAGGTAGGATTGGCTGCTTCTGCATTCACTAAATAGATTCTTACAGTAGGAATGGAAGGAAAATACAGCTCAAGCGGGTATTTTAATTTTACTTTGTTGTGCTTTTCTGTGTGGGGTTTGTTTGTGTTTGCTGAACAAAATTTTTAAGAAAAGGAAGGATTCCAGCTGTGTAATTTAACACTTTATTACTGAAGTAAAGCAAACTAAATGTATGAACTTCTGAAGCATTAAATATTCGTTAATTTATTAACATTCATTACTTTAATTTTTCAAAAGCGAAGTAGTAGAGAAAACCCTTCATACGTATAACAACAATCTGTTTTACACCTGTGTTTCTTCCTAGATGAAAGACAAAGCAGGTTGGGTTCATTGGAATGAATTTATTGAACAAATAACTTACAGTGATAAAAATGTGAAGATTCAAGATATTATAGTCCCAACTATGGACACAGTTCGATATACCTGTTTGTTAGAACTCTTCATTACCCATGGAAAGTAAGTTGTTTCAACACAAATTTCTCAAGTTTTGGTCATAGGTAGAAATATCTCTTATGCTTTCCCTTGAGTTCATTGTTTTTATCAAACCCTCAAAGTTTATTTGGCCTTTTAAAAACAGGCACACAGATAATGCAATCTGGTATTGGATTTTTTATGAAATCTTATTATAAATTAATGTCTTTTCATTCTGATGATGCTGTTAGGACAACCCAGAGAGTTTTTTACACCCTTTCTTGTTTGGTAGCTAAATACATAATTTATTTTTTTTCCCCTTTGATTAATCATATCAAAATCAGTTACACTAGCCATGATCAGATCATGTAAGAGAATGAAATAAAAAACAGACTCAAATTCCAAAGCTGAAAGCTTTATGAAGTCTGAACTAGTGCAAGACCTATCAGGAGAAATTTAACTTTCATGTATGTTCATATACCCCAATGCCAGGAGAATGAGGGAATGAGAACTGTTTCTTTCTCTTCCCATTTTCTTGATAGTGGAAGCAAATGGAAATTGTAAGAAGGTTTAATGGATATATCAGAACACTTTAGTTTCTTCTTTAGCATGCAATGCTTTTAGAGGTGGAACAAGAAGGGCAAGCTAATAAAACCTTCAACTTCTAGTTCCATTGAGTTTACAACGTTAGGTTTCTGCAGTTTGTGTGCATGCTTCCTCTCTCTGTGCAGACCACTGCTCCTCGTGGGACCAACAGGCACCGGGAAGTCTGTGTATGTCAAGGACAAGTTAATGAACAACTTGGAGAGGGAGCGCTACTTTCCCTTCTTCATTAACTTCTCAGCTCGAACCAGTGCCAACCAGACCCAGGTTAGAAGAGCAGATAACTGAAGCTCAAGAAGATGAACTATGGGAATATTTAATCTGTGTTTGTGATATTCCTGTTTACATTCTAGAACATTATTATGGCCAGGCTGGACAAGAGGCGCAAAGGAGTCTTTGGCCCTCCGATGGGAAAGAAGTGCATTATTTTTGTGGATGATATGAACATGCCTGCTCTGGAGAAGTATGGGGCACAGCCCCCTATAGAGCTTTTGAGACAGTTCTCTGACCATGGATTTTGGTAATGATTTGAGATATAATTGAAATTTTTTTTCTGCATTTGCTGTTAGAATTATTTATTCCCTTGAATTTTGTTTTCAAAACTTTTTTGAATTGGTTTGTAAATGTTAAGGTAGATTTTGTTTATATAAAAATACATTATTTAAAGTTGACAGAGCTTGTATATTGCTCTCCAAGGACTTCTCAGTTTAGGAAATTGATCATCAGTTGAGTTTTGAGTTTTTTAGAATGTTTTATTGTTGACCTTCAAGAGCATTAGAATATATGAAATACATTATTCATTTACACCTTGATTTTATTTTTTTAAGTCTGTGTTTTTAATTGCTTTGATTTTTCCAGTGCAGTTTCTTGTTCTTTTTCTTTCTCTTGCTCCTTCGAGTGAGTTGGCAGTTTTCTATATGTATGTATATAAATATGCAGTTATATAAAACTTTTGATTTTAATCCTTACATTGGTCTTTCGTGTCATCCATGACATTGCATTTTATTTTGAAGGTATGATTTAAAGGACACCTCTAAAATCACCCTTGTGGACATACAGTTACTGGCTGCCATGGGGCCTCCAGGTGGGGGCAGGAATCCTGTCACTCCTCGGTTTTTGCGGCACTTCAACATTTGCAGCATTAATTCTTTCAGTGATGAAACAATGATTCGCATCTTCTCCACCATGGTAGCTCTTTACCTAAGGGCTAATGATTTTCCTTCTGACTTCTCTGCAATTGGGAATCAAATTGTCACTGCCACTTTAGAGGTAAGAGGCAAATATCTTGACGGGAATTTGCTTCAATTTGTTCATTACAGTTCCTTTGGCTCTGTAAGAACAGAATCTGTTAGAACAGATTCTCCAGCAAGCAAATGTGTTGGAGTCTAACAGCATAAACCAATTCTGATGCAGTCTGATGAGAAATACCTGCCTGACTGTATCAAAAAGCAACACACTGAAATTGATCTAAGATGTATCCTGACAAACCAAATGTTTTGGATATGTAGTCAAATGCATTCAAATCACTGCTTCTATAATCATCTGTTTAAATATGCAAAACTTGCAAATTTCCTGTGAATTACTCTTCTGTTTATTTTTGAAGGATTAATGCAACTGACATAAAGATTTCTAGTGCAGTAGTCAGTCTTGTAATTTATACATGGAATATATTATCTAACAATGCTTCTTTGCAAAAATGTCCCCACTTGCCGTTTCTTTTTTATGCACATGGTACATTGCAAATGACATACTCACTCAACTCTGTAACATGAAACTAGAAAATCCACACTGCTGGGCCTAATGGTTTTCCATTTCACAACATTTCTGTGACATTTTGGCACATGGGAGTCGCTATAGAAAGCTGCATGTTCCTGCTGGGTTCCTCAGCCTCCTATGATGTGCCCACCAGTAATGTAAAAACTGGGAGAGGAAGGAGCGAAGTGGAGAGGGTGCTTTCTTCATTCTTAGTCTGTCTGAGAGGCAATTTTGAAAGGGTTGCAACTGATAGTTACCATTTGTCTTTGCATGTGACAGCTTCCTGTGCCTGTTGGATCCCAAAGAGATTCCAGTCTCACTTACATGACATTATGTGGTGCAAGTACCACAGAGCCCAGTTTGACACAAATTCAAAGACCGTTATCCCAGAATCACAATGTTACTGCAATAACAATACTAAAACAACTTTGTCAAGGCAGATGAGACTGTATGTTAAAAGAATAATGAACAAAATATTTAAAATCTCTGCTTCACTTGGAGATCTTCAGATTTCACTAGGTTTTAAGTATTAAATGTTTTTCTTGGAGAAACAAAATTTTAGAAGACATCTAAGGATTATAATAATAATATAGTCAGTGTTACTGTTTTGTTGATTTTGTTGTTCTTTGCTGTTATTTTCTGAAGGTGTATAAGAAAGCCATCAAAAATCTTTTGCCCACACCAGCCAAATCTCATTATACATTCAACCTGAGGGACTTCTCCCGTGTTATCAATGGCTGTTTGCTCATTAAGAAAAATGCAGTGGAAAACAAACATGTCATGATTCGACTATTTGTCCATGAGGTGTTTCGTGTCTTCTATGACCGTCTGGTGGAAGATGATGATAGAGCCTGGTTGTTCAATCTAGTGAAAGACATTGTGAAAAAACATTTCAAAGAAGCCTTTGATTCACTTTTTGCACACCTGAAACAAGGAAATGCACATGTGAGTATCGCATTTAAATTCAGGACTAGAAAGTTACTTAAACACAGGTGAAATTTTGGATCAAATGTGCTCTGAAGTTTGAGTTGAATTTTGCAAAACGACATCATTGGGGAAAAAAGTAAAAATGAAAATTGTTTGTAAGGATTTAACTGTTATGTATAAACATTATTTTCAAAAAATACTACATTCAAAATGTGAGTAAACTTACTACTTTTCCATAAAAGAAATTTGTGTATAGAAGAAATTACTTTCTGGATTTAGTTGTCCATTTCATAATATACATATGTGTAACTTTGGTGCAGTCAGAAGGTCATTATTATGAGGTAGTTAATGGCTATTTGAGCCAATTGTTTGCTAGTAACAAATTAAGAATAAGTATGTAATTTAATGCAGGAAACAATTTTGAGGTGGGTATTTGTGAGTCAAAATATTTTGGAGTGCTTTTTCTTGCGTCTGGGTATTTGTCTAAATTCTCCTTTGTTTTCTAAAATTCCAGTGAGGAATATGTTCATTAAATATTAAAGTTGGCTTCATACTTTGCTGGATATTTACTGTAGGTAACAGAAGAAAACATGAGAAGTTTGTGTTTTGGTGACTACATGGTTCCAGAACTTGAGGGAGATGAAAGACTTTATCTTGAAATTCCAAGCATTGAGGAGTTCAGTGATGTTGTGGAGCAGTGTCTGGATGAGTATAATCAAACCCAGAAAACAAGAATGAACCTGGTTGTTTTCAGGTGTGTATGATCTGTATTATTAAGAGATATAGGCAGTAGCTGATAATTCAGTATATTCAATTTTGTGGACTATAGTTTTTGGTATCTCTCCTCCCCTTAATGCATCCATAAAGGCATTTGTGGTGTGGGAGTAAACTGACTTTTCTCTTACTTCTCTGCTTTTCTTCCTGAAAGCAAACAATGAGAAGTTTTTCTACTAAGGAGGGGCTTTGAATATTTTCTTTAGTTGTTACAGAAACCCTGTGCACTGAATCAGGTGGGTGCTGTACTTTTTCTGGGCCTTTGTTGCCAGTGAAGATGGGTGTCAGCTTTGCCTGCAGACACTGGCCTTTCATTTCCCAAGGACAAGGATTCCAAGAGCAGGATGTGGCACAGCCATGGCCATCTGTCTGCTCTGGTGCTACTCAGCACAGCCCTGCCCCACACTGGGCACATACCCAGCTGGTGCTGCAGCTGATCCTGTGGAATTACTTGCTCTGCAGGCCCCTGTTGTCACCTTAACTTGTGATCAGGCAGAGCTACAAGGCAGAGCTACAACTGAGAGAGATTAGGAGGTCACAAATCCCTGTTGCTGGAGATTACTGCCTCTCCCTGTTTGCCAGCGTAACATGACATGCAGATACTTCGTGAATGTGATTAGGGTTAACAGCAGCTTATTTTAGTTTAGGTCACTTTGTCAAGCTGGATTTGTGAGTACCTGTATATCCAAGTAGGTTGGGAGTTAGAAGAGCTGGCAGCCTCTGATGAGAGGCCAATTCTTGAGTGTAGAAGCAATATCCCAGTGACCTCATTGAACAGCAGCCAGGAGAGCATATTTGACTGTAGCCTTAGAGTTCAATCTCATGCATAACATCTGGATTTGATTCCTTTATTTTTCTAACCAGTAAAAATAAACAAGAATTTATCTTTCTTGAAATGCTTGCAAGTTTTTTTGAAACCACTTTTGATTGCTACTCATGTGGCTTTAATTCCCCCATGCCTTGTGCTTCAGCAGGTGATCTCTTGTAGACCATGCTGCATGTTCCCTGATAACCTGTGCTTGTGTTTTCACAAGGACTGTAAGTGATGTTCAGGTCCTGCTTCCTGAAGATGTTATTCTGATGTGTATTTCACATACAAGTTATAAAACACTGTCAGAGGGAGAGGGAAGGGAGATGTTTGTTGATATAACCCCTTTCCCCCCAGTGGTTACTTTAAAAAGATATTTAAACTGGTAAACTTCAAGAAAGTTAAAACTGGTAATACTGTTATGATTTTGAAGTAGAGAGTTAATGATTCTGTTTCCTTTGATGAATTTATCCTTATAGTGGTCCTGTTCCCACTGCTGCCTGTTCCTTTTAGTAATTTGTAGTAATTCAGCTACGTACTGATATTTGTATAATAGAACTGTTAGTTTTATTTTATTTTATGGGACACACCCACACTCCTTCTTCCTCCCCACTCTGCTCCACCCCACAATGAGAAATTTGTCTTGGAGATGCTACTTCTTTATTTGTTTCACAGATTTCCAGGTGCATAAATGCATGTGTAGTTGTGCCATTCTGGTAATGTGCACATTCCAAATGTAGGTACATGTTGGAACACCTGTCTCGGATAAGCCGGATCCTGAAGCAGGCGAGGGGCAATGCCTTGTTGGTTGGAATGGGAGGGAGCGGCCGGCAGTCTCTGACCCGTCTGGCAGCATTCATGGCAAAAATGTGGGTTTTTCAACCAGAGATCTCTAAGACCTATGGTACAAACGAGTGGAGAGAAGATCTGAAAGTGAGTATTAATAACCTGTCTACATTTTGCCTTAATTGTGAGGAAGGATGTTTTGGAATGTACAATATTTTTAACTGTCTTGCGTTTTCAGAAAGTTCTGAAGAGTGCAGGTGTAAAAGGCTTGAAAACTGTATTTCTAATCACAGATGCACAAATTAAGGAGGAAAGCTTTTTAGAAGATGTTGACAGTGTCCTCAACACTGGGGAGGTACCCAATCTTTTTGCAGCAGATGAAAAACAAGAAATTACAGAGGTATCTTTAGAAACTCTCTTTAATGTCACCTCCCTTTTCAGTTGTTTTGCCAGTTCAGTGTGCAGTGTGGCTTTTGGATATTTGCACTTAGTTCTGTGCCGCCTTTTTGAGACCTTGGATAAATTAAGCAGTTATTAGTAAACTTATGGAGTAGCTTATGCCAGCTACTAACTTTCGTTCTGCTCTGGAATTCTGTTCACAAACTCACTAAGTTGTAACTTGGATTGTTCACAAATACCTTGTGGCCATAGTTGTTTTTGTAGTGTATTGGGTAGGAGAAGAATGTACATCATAATGTTTCCATTGATCAGTTGAGGGCAAAAATGTTTTTATGAGAAAACACGGCCTGCCTTTGTTAATGAACTCTTACTGACTACTGCAGTAGGGCACTGTTAGAATGTCATAGTCTTGACACTTCTACCTAGAGAGAAGTTGGGCAAAAGTGCTCCATGACTTTAGGCTCAGAAGTAAAGATGCAATGCACTCAGGCAAATTTAAAAAAAAAAAAAAAAAATTAAAATCAGACTTGAATTTTCACACTAGCAGTCAAACATTGGGAGGGAGGGGCATCAATCTTTGTATACACCAAGTTGGAAACTTAACACTAGCAAGCAGTATTTGGAACTGTGTCCTTGCTGTCTTCTATTTTATTTTGCCTGTTTCATTTACAATAAAAGATTTTATTTCATGCTGGTGTTGTCATTGGCAGGATCGCTGTAGGACTTCAGATCTACTTAAATGAGAAATGATAGAACTTTTTTATGCTCTGTATTATTCCTAAGGGTGTTCATGCAGTAGTTCAGACTGACAGTAAAGGTGAAGAACTCAGTCCCTTGGCCTTGTTTGCATATTTTGTGAACTTTTGCAAAGAAAATCTCCACATTGTGGTGGCATTCAGCCCAATTGGAGATGCCTTCCGCAATCGGCTGAGACAGTTCCCATCACTCATCAATTGCTGTACTATTGATTGGTTCCAGGTATGGGAAAATATTTGTGTTGTTTCCTCAGAAAACTACCTCATTTTCCTAGGACTCTATATTTTTATGTCTCATTAGATTTTCTTTTGTCTTCTTTGTAGAAGTGCTCCTTTTTTTTTTTTTTTTATTTTATAATTGCGTAGTCATTTTCTGTAATGCTTTGGGAGCTCTTTGATGTGCTATCTCAATGTTTCTACAACTAAATAAACTTCTATTTTATTACTCCAAATTTCTGGAGTAGTGAATAGTCTTAGTTTGATGATGGTAATTTGTCATTTTGTTACATAATGTCTACATTTTAAAGGGTTAGAGAAATCATTTCAATGTGATTGTAAAATCATCTTAATTGCTGCTGCCTGTTAAGCAGATCATGCATCGTAGGAATGACTAGCAAATACAAATCCTGTTGTGTATCTGTAGATCTTTTAGAGCAAAATAAAACTTGGAGAATTCCTGTAGCTAATCATCCTTGCTGTAAGCAGTATTGCTCTCACTAAAGCACAGTGAGCTCTAGAGCTTGGCCCAGAATGGATGTCAATTACTTTTTCTGCCAAAGGCTGCCAACAGATACAGAAATGACTGTATAGAGAGACATTGGGCAGCTTTGAACTAGAATATCAGCCAGGGATTGCCAGAAAATATTGCTTGCTTCCTGAGCTAACCCTTCTATCAGTTCATTGTTCTTGAGATATTTCTGGGACTAGCATGGCTCATTCTGGTGTTTTGAATGGCAAAAACTGATTTTAAAGTATGAAGACTGCCTACAGTTGAATTTTACAAATTCTTTTCTCCTTATTTCTCGCTCAGCCATGGCCTGAAGACGCCCTTGAACGTGTGGCCAGTAAGTTCTTAGAAACACTTGAGCTCACAGACACTGAGCGGCAGGGAGTTGTGCCCATCTGTAAATACTTTCATACTTCAGTTTTATCTCTCTCTGAAAGGTCAGTCTATTTCCTTTGAAAACAATCATTAGTTAATAAAATAGTAGGTGATTGAGTTCAATTATCACTCATTTCTGTATTAAAGCTAATATAACTATCTGCCTGCACAAAATATAATATAAAACTGTTGAAATTGTTTACTCCTATTATTCATCAAAGAGCTACATAACTTTGCTAACAGTAAATTGAAAAAATAAATCAAACTTCAGAGTTACTCTTATATTTTTCCTTTTTTTTAATAGGTTCTTGCAAAGCCTGGGACGCCATAATTATGTTACTCCTACTTCTTACCTTGAACTTATTGCTGCATTTCGGAGACTTCTTACTGAGAAACGAGACAGTGTAATGAAAGCCAAGAGAAAATATGTGAATGGGCTAGAAAAATTAGCTTTTGCTGAGTTACAGGTGAGGCAGGACAAATGCGGAACTGAAAATAGAAAATGTTTGTCAAATGCAGGTCTTTTCCTGGAAAAGTCGGTCAAAAGCATAACTTAAGATTTTGTTTAGCTTGATCTTGAACAGTAAAACTGTAAGAAATGTAGTTTGCTTTTTCTTCCCTTGTGCTAGAACACTTGTCCTGGAGGTCATACATCTCTAAGCATATATTGCTAAACAGTATATGAACAGAGTTTCCCTTTCCTAGAGGGCTAACATAGTTCTTAAAATTAGATGTGGTATGTATGAGATAAAAAAGAGTCTCAGAAGTGTTTTTATTTAAAACTGTTACATCTTTCTATCAATAAATCAGGTAAAATTCAAGTCTTGCAGAAATTACTGGAAATTGTACTTGACCCTTCTGAAGCCTACCTGACTCTTTTGTGTATGCATAGGTTGCTGAGATGAAACAAGAACTAGTTCAGCTGCAGCCCAAACTGGAGGAGGCTAAGGTGGAAAATGCAAACATGATGAAGGTAGAGTTATACAAATACAACTGTGTGCCTTTTAATGTAAACATGTATACTGATGTCACTGATAGTTACTTTCAGTAAGTAAAAGTTGAGTTGACGATTTGGGGCTCACTTCTTGTTTACAGGGGTTTGCAGTATTGTGAAACATGCCATTACTTATGCTTTTGTCCTTAGAACTGAAAGAAAATTACATTCTTACTGTAACATACAATATAAAGCCCACTCATGTATTTTTTTCCTTAGACAATAGAAAAAGAATCTGCAGAAGTAGAAGCAAAAAGAAAAGTTGTAAAAGTGGATGAAGAAATTGCTACAGAAAAAGCTGAAGAAGCTCAGACATTGAAAAATGAATGTGAGAGTGACCTGGCAGAGGCACTACCCGTCCTGGAGGCTGCAGTTGGTGCCCTTGACACTTTGAAGGCAAGCTGATCTAAACTTCAGCATTTGAATATGTTATTTGACTCTCCCACTTATTTGGGGAAATCACTAAAATGAAAGGAATTGAAGTGTTACATTTCCTCAGTTTTGGTAAAGGAGAGGCCCTGTACAGTCATTATTCAGCATATTTCCTCTTATGCACTTAGCATACTGGGCAGGCAGGAGTGCATTTAAAAAACTGTTCAATTGCAGAAAAGCCCACTCGTGGGAAAACCAAAACTTGAGATGACCATCAGTGGTATCAGCTGAACTTCCTCTTTCAGCTGAGTTAGTGTTGACCACCAGTGTGTCACACAGCATTTGTTTGGGACTAAGAATTCTCTGGATCATTAGTTTGAAGGTTTTGTCCTTGTCATGACTTACATAGGATCTGAAACCTGTATTGTTGAAAAAGTCCTGCAGGAATTTAGTATAGAGGGAGATATTTTAGTAGGAGTTTAGAAGAATATGAGATGTCTTAAATGGCACAGAAGTGTATTAAAATATTCTGACCTGGACTGTTTAAAACATAATTTTATTTAATCATTACTTTACAGCTTTATAAGCATTTGTTTAATTTTTATTTCCCCTGCATAGGATACATTGATGGATATTGTTAATTGTTGTATTAACACTGTATCATCCTTTCTAAAAGTCCTCTACTACCAGTTACATTAATTGGTAGTTGTGTTATAATTCCTCTTTTTTTCCTCTCAATTTATCAAGTGGTGAAAAATAATATTTGTAATAATATTTTATGTGTTTTTTATTTTAGCCTTCTGATATAGCAGTTGTCAAAGCTATGAAAAATCCTCCAGCTGGTGTCAAACTTGTCATGGCTGCTGTCTGTGTCATAAGAGGAAAAAAACCTGAGAAAATTGCAGATCCTTCAGGGTCTGGAGGCAGGGTAAAGTGGCAGTTTGAAATAAAAATGTAATTCGTGTTCTTCCAATGCCTATCTGATAAACAAGATTACCCAAGGTCCATTAAAGCAGGCAACTACTTATGGCCTCTGTCCATCATTTCACTGAAAACTTTCAGAGTTCCTTGTTTTCCAAATTTTGTAATGTGCAAAGAGAACACATTTACTTTTCTTGACTCATACATTGATAATAGATAATACCTAACTTCCCAGAGACACTGTTCACTTGGTAGTTTTAAGTATGATTTGAAGGAAATGTTTGTTCTGGTGGACTTTCTCTTTGTTGGCATCTTAAGGAGATACAAGGTCATCAGTATTTAGTATGCGTGAGTTTGAATTAAAAGAGGTTTGTAATTTTTTGTTTGTGTGTTCATTTTAAAAGCCTGAAAATGTATTTCCTACTGTGTTTTGTAGATTTTGGATTATTGGAGTACAAGCCAGAAAATGCTTGGCAACATCAATTTCTTAAGGGAGTTGAAAAGCTGTTCTGAGAGCCCTCTTCCAGTAAGGCTTTTTCAGTGATTTTTTACCATGTAGACACTTTCTTGCAGGGCAAAAAAGTAAACTTAGAAAATACTATATTGGACACCTCATTTGTCCAATCTAGTCAGCTTCCACTATCACCAGGGATCTTTACAACACAATAGATTATCTCTATAGAATGAGTATGGCCATGCCAAGTGAGTCAAACTTCCTCGAGGTGAGCCTTGTATTTGACCAATCCCCAGGTTTAGATTTTTGTCTTGAATTAGTAGAAATGCATTTTTATCATGCTCCCCAAAGGTTGCATCTTGAGAAAAAGATGGCAAATGATGAAATTAATGTCTTTTGCACAATAGGCAGCATAAATTAAGTCTTCTATGTGACTGTAATGTGACTTGGGGAGCTGCCACATGGAAGATGTAGCAAATGCAGGATTAGAATGAAACCAGGACAAAACCACAAATAGTGATAGGAAGATCAAAAGAAACAAATGTGATTTCTCCCACAGTTAACACTGAAAGGTTCTTCCCTATTTCATTGTGTAGAGAAATGGCCATCAATCAGTTTGATTTCCAGGTGCCAGCCCTGAGGCTTTGCTGAGCTCTAATGCTTTCATTACCCAGGAAGCAGTCATGCAGAAGATTCGGACTGAATACTTGACTAACCCAGAGTTTGATCCACAAGTGGTGGCTAAAGCTTCCTCAGCAGCAGAGGGCTTGTGCAAATGGATTAAGGGAATAGAAGTTTATCACAGGGTCTCAAAGGTATGTTTTTGATCCCAGTCCCTCAGTGCTATGGTATATTCACCCTAAGCATTGTGTTTCATATTAAGTTGCAAAAACATATTTTAAGCATTTGTGTGTTGGTTGTAATTGAGTAGGAGATTGAACCCAAGAAGGAGCGTTTAAAAGAGGCTGAGGAGTCCTTGGCACAGACAATGGCACTCCTGAATCAGAAGAGGGAAGAACTTGCAGCTGTTGAAGGTCGTTTGGCTGCTTTGGAACAAACCTTCACTGAGAAGACTGAAGAAAAGGCTCATTTAGAATTCCAGGTTGATCTGTGTGCTAAAAAACTGGAACGAGCCGAGAAGTTGATTGGAGGCCTTGGTGGAGAGAAAACAAGGTCAGGTTAAAGTACAAATGTCAGATACAACAACCACTGTAGAATGGAATTTGACTTTCGGTTCTCTGAATCTTTAATGCTGTATTTCTGTCTGAGGACTGTACTGCCTAAGAATATCTGCACCCTTGAAATATTCCTGATTGTAAAGTAAAAATATGGGCAACAACACTGGGAGAATTGCAGAGGAATTCTTCAAAATGAGAATAATATACATAAATGAGATTTTCATATTATCCACCTGAAGTTGAACAATAACAATAAAAAGTTGAGTTTCAATATCAGTATTAGTAATGTGGAGGTTTTAGCACCATTTTTTCTGTATATTCTGCTTGTCACAGATGGGATCAAGCTGCAAAAGATCTTCAAGAGGAATATGATAATCTGACAGGAGATGTTCTGGTATCAGCTGGTGTAATAGCTTATTTGGGAGCTTTTACTGCTGCATTTCGACAAGAATGTACCAAAGACTGGAGCAAACTGTGCCAGGTTAGAAGCTTATCTTAGACTTAAGTAAGTGTTTGGTCTTTGTCAGACTGCTGCAAAAGGCTTCAGAAATCCTTTGTCATTTATTTAATATTAGCCTAGTAAACCTCATTAAGACCAATGGGATCAATTCTGCTGATCCAATATTCTGTAGATTTGAATTTAATTAAATCAGTGAATTTACACTGACAGTAGCATTTCAGAAATGAGAGCACTTCATGGACTCTGTAGGCCTTTATTACTGCTTAAGAAAAATTTCAGCATTTTCTGCATTTGGTTTTTAAATGGAAGAATTAAATTTAAAATGCAGTTGTGTAATGTAAAAAACATTTATGTAACTTACACTGTTACATATTTGTATGTTAAATGGTTGATTGTGCTGTAGGGAGTTAATGAAAGATTTATTAATGAGATGATTTCCAACTCTGTTTTAATTTCTTAAGGTACTGCATTGTCATAACTTTATGTAACAAAACCCCCACATTTAGAAAGTGCCAAAACCTGGACAAATCAGGAGAGAGTAAATATTCAATGGAGAAATGTATTTAGTTATTGAAACCATGGCTTTATTTTTACCAAGATTTTTACTTACACATGACCTACTTCAGATTCATGAAAGGAAATGCATATTGTCACTTTGGGTTGAAGTGACATGTCATAAAAGATGTAAAGAAACACAGAATAAAGATAAATGGAAGGTTTTTTTCTTTTTTTTTTTTTTTTTTTTTTTTTTTTCTTTTCCAGGAGAAAAACATCCCCTGTTCTGAGAATTTCTCTTTGAGTCAGAATCTTGGTGACCCAATAAAAATCAGAGCCTGGAATATTGCTGGTTTGCCAACTGACATGTTTTCGGTAGACAATGGGGTCATTATTGACAATTCAAGACGTTGGTAGGTGACAAAAAGGTTTAATTTTCAAATCCAAACAATTTTCTCCTTTCTTAAAAAGAGAAAACACCCAGAGACAATTTCTATTCAAATTATGCTAAAACACCTCTACGTTCATTTTTCACTGATCTCCTAAAACAACATAATCAAAATTATATCAGTTCTTGCTCAACAGCCTGACACCAGAAACATGTCAAATAGTTTAAAATTTTGGAAAACTCCTGCAAGCACTGAGAAACTTTTTCATATGTTCCAGGCCACTAATGATTGATCCCCAAGGGCAAGCAAATAAATGGATCAAGAACTTTGAGAAGGAAAACCGTCTGAATGTTATCAAGGTCAGTGACACGGATTATATGAGGACTGTGGAGAACTGCATCCAGTTTGGGACTCCACTGCTGATGGAAAACGTTGGAGAAGAGCTGGACCCATCTCTTGAACCTCTGCTGCTTAAGCAGACCTTTAAACAAGGTACAGCAGCATTGACTTTGAACCCTGAAGTAGATTGCATTCACATGCAGCTTAGAGTCTCTGATGCTGTCTGATGTTCTAAATGCTGTATAAATCAATCAAAGCTGTCAAAGCCTTTTGCTTAAGGCACATGTTTCCTCTCTGACACTTGCTAAGTAGCTATGAATTTGGTTTTCAACTTTTATTTTCCTCCTGTAAAATGGCAGGAATATTTCCCTTCCTTCTTACCTGGTTATCTTTGCTGGTTTTCCTGTTCATAATTTTTAAAATGGAAAATAAAGCTCAACCACTTTATTTGTTTCTACTTTTGTTGTTGTTTCCTCTTTCAGACAGATAACTCAAGGGAAGAGTAGTCTGTCAGAATATAATATTTGACAATAATTCCACAGCTCTCTGTTACCATCTCTAATTTTGTTTTGTATATGCTAATTGTAAGTACAGCAGTCACTGGATTGACTTGATTTCACCTGCTAAGATTAGAATGTGGCCCCATTAAATTCTCTGAGAATTTTTCAAATTATCCGATCTATTTATTTATCTTTTCAGGAAATTTGTGACTGACAAGAAGTTTGCCTCTACTTAATGAAAAAAGTTGGGTTTTTCCTGTAAGCAATCAGAGTAGATAAGGTTTTTTAACATGTCTCCTCTTAATTTTAGGAGGGGTAGAGTGTATCAGGCTTGGTGAGTCCACTATTGAGTATTCCAGTGATTTCAAGTTTTTTATTACCACAAAGCTAAGAAATCCACATTACATGCCTGAACTTGCTACAAAAGTTTTACTACTCAATTTTATGATAACACCAGAGGGACTTGAAGACCAATTGCTGGGTATTGTCGTAGCAGAGGAGAGGTAAGTCTCTCTTTATTGCAAACAGCCATTAAATTTTTTTTATGTTATAATTCCAAGGAAATGAGAGATTAATTTATTGCATAGCATATGAATGTTACATGGTGTAAATGTTGCTCAGTAACAGCTTTAAAAATAAAATTAAAGTTTGTTACGGGAACAGATTGTCATGTTTGCTGTGGGGTCATGTCCACAAGTTAATTCATATAATAGATGTGAAATCACTGATTTTTCATGGTGAAATTTTCTCCTGAAATACTCCTTGAATATTAGAAAACTATATAAACATTGTTTGAAGTTTAACTCATTATTGTTACTTTTACAACGGGACTGAGCTGCTGGGCAAGGTTGCAGAATTATGAGAATTTCATTCTAATTTTGCATGAAATAAATGCAAAGTATCTCTGATAGTGGTTATGAGTCATATCAGAACCCTCACAGAGACACAGAGAATTAGTATCTGGGTTGTGCAGATGTGTGTGTGCAACTGGGGCAAACTGTTTACTAAAAAATGTGTTTCTGGCAGTAAACTGGTTCTGCATATCCCATGGTGTTTTTTCAGACAGCAGGGATACGACAAAGGAAAAGTAGGATGCACTGCCATTTGTGAAGTTCTGAGATGTTAGAGCGTGTTTCCAAAGACTGAATGGAAGTAAATCTATACTCACAATTATAAAAAGATATTGAACAGCAAAAGCTGAAAAGAATATTCATGAACACTCATTGTAGGAAGAGGGAGTCACTTCCATGGGCTTTGTTTGCAAGATGAGCAGTGCCTGATTTTGTTCTTGATGTTTCTCTCCGTTAGGCCAGATTTAGAAGAGGAAAGAAATGCCCTCATTGTTCAGTCTGCAGCCAATAAAAAGAATCTAAAAGAAATTGAGAAGAAAATTTTAGAAACTCTACAGTCATCTGAAGGGGATATTCTGGAAGATGAGACTGCCATCCAGGTCTTGGATTCTGCTAAAGTAATGGCTAATGAGATCACAAAAAAGCAGCAGGTAAGGAGAGTGTATGTGTGCTTTGCTTAATGATAGTTAGAAATTACATGTTAAATTTGCAACTAGCAGAAGGACTCTGAGGTAGATGCAGAGCACAAGGAGCAATTCTGTACTTGATAATGACTATCAAATGTAATCTCAGAATTTGTCTAATGGTGGAATTTTGAAATATATTCAAAGTATTTTTGTACAAAGCTGATCTATAGCAGAATAAGTACATTTTAAATACATATTAAATAGAGAGTTTAAGTACTTAAAGGTTTAAGAGTTTAAGTTTTTAAAACTGCAGATAGATTGATTCTTTTGATGCATGTAATGTGTTGTGCCTCCTCTGTTTTGGTTCTTGTCCCCTGTAGCACAGGGAAATAGACCAGGCAGTTCTATGGTGGGGCCAAGTCCTCACTTTACCCAGTGTAGTCACCACCTACTGCGCCGGTGCCTTCTGCAACATGAGAGTTGCCTCGCTCTGTTGTTACAAAGTGCTGCACAAAACTATTTTAGTGGTGTTATTAAGCAGTGATATTTTTGTGCAAAGAATATCAGAAGCTGCTCTTTGCCCGCTGCTGGCTTAGGTTGCAGAGAAGACGGAGGCGAAGATCGCGGAGTCGCGGGAGGCGTATCGGCCCGTGGCACAGCACTCGGCCGTGCTCTTCTTCAGCATCGCGGACCTCGCCAACATCGACCCCATGTACCAGTACTCCCTGAGCTGGTTTGTCAACCTCTTCATCCACTCCATTCATGACAGGTAAAGAGAGTCTTTCTGCTGGAAAAGAAGCTCTTCTTATGATTTTCTGTCTCCCTTTTGGAACCATTTACCTCCTTAAATGAAGGCTTTTGAAGCGAAACATGATTTGTTAATGAAGTAATTTCTCTTGTTAGTTACTGTTTAAGGGAATCGTGAACTGTAACCTTGTGCTGTATTTAACTATTTTTAACAATGTGATTTATAGAAAGGGTGGAGTCTGGTTCTGACTTATGCTCCATTATGAACACTGAGTGCCACCACTTAACTGTAGCAAATTGATTTCGGCTCATTATTTCGCTTGGGACTTTTAAAAGTGCTGTGAGATGTGAAGTGTAATTGAAATTTTGGGGAAATTGGAATCAAAGGATCTTGTGGAGTCTTAAACAAATCCTACGTGGCCCTAAATAGTTTGAGATTTCTTAACCCATTGCCTGGGTTAAGAAATTTTTTCACTTGAGGTCTCAGTTTCTCACTTCTTTTCTCTTTAGTAATAAATCCAAAATATTGAAGAAGCGACTTCAGTATCTGAATGACCACTTCACATACAACCTGTACTGCCAAGTGTGTCGCTCCCTGTTTGAGACAGACAAGCTGCTGTTCTCATTTCTGCTCTGCTGCAATCTACTCCTGTAAGCTCAGTTAAACCCTCACCATAGTCTTAATCATTCTTACCATACATTTTTGTAACTAGACAGAATATTGAGATCTGATCTCAGCTATTTCTGCAATAGAAGCACTACTAAGCGACAGTGAAGTGTAATTAATTTTAAACAACTGTTTATATTATGTAAAATTGTATCTCAATTACTGAATATTAGCTATAATTTTCTTTTTTTTTTTAATATAGGGCTAATGATGAAATAGAACGTCAAGAGTTTATGTTCCTGCTAACTGGGGGTGTGGGTCTCAAGAATGAGTACCAGAATCCAGCTCCATCTTGGCTATCAGACAAGAGCTGGGATGAATTATGTCGTGCCAGTGAAATGCCAGCTTTGGAAAGACTGAGGTATAGTAAAATATTGATGTGAATTGGCCTTAACTGGTTTTGACCAACACGTATGTAGCATGCTGAAATAAATGTATGCTGTATATTTTCCAGACCAGTGCCAGAATGGCAACAGGGTAAAACCAGCCCTTTTTTTCACCATTATGTTTTCTTCACTTATTTCAGTCAGTCAGATCATTAATTATAATATTATTTAATAAAACTATCTTTCTAAATTATTTGAGGTATTGCCTTAGGAAACTTTTCTTTTGGAATGTCTCCATGGGAGAGAAACAGGGATCAGTGAAAGCCAGAGGAAGAATATGTTAGCAGACTTTCAGTGCAGTTCTGGGGAAGAGGGTTTCACCCTGGGTTTAAATAGAATTTAATACTAAATTCTGAGGCCAGTATGGCTGTACAAGTCTTGCATATAAATAGCTGAGTCTGAATATTTGGAGCATTTGGATCTTAGTGCAGAAACACTGCTCTGTTAGAAGACATTGTTTGAGGCTCTTTGGTGTTTCAGCCCCTTTGGAGTTTTAGTAGCCGTGTGGATGATGGTCCAGCCTTTAAACAGTCTGAGAGTTGTCCATTGCAGAGGATGTGCTCTACATGTTGTGTGAGGGAAAAGACTTTTTTTCCCCCTAGTTGAATTTCCTGGCCATTTTCTTCAGTTAAAGTGTAGTGCTCTCCTGCCATACTGGAGGCAGAAAATTCACCCAGACCTGTGAAGGTCCAAGCAGTGCTGGCTGGAGGAAGGGACAGAACTTATTGTCATCTGGAAACCTCTCAGCTGGAGTGTGTCTGCAGCAGCATGGTGGGATTGGTGGGAAGAGATTTTGCATCATTCACCATGGAGCAGCTCAACTGTAGGATTATTTTTTGATGTATATGTGAAGAGGCTTATATGACAACACAATATGATTGGTCTTTGATAAACATTAAAAATAAAATATTATAGTAATTGTGGGGTTTTATTCTCTAGGAGTCACGTCTCTGAAAATACAGATGAATGGCAAAAAATTTATGACAGCAAAGAGCCTCAAAGCTTTCCATTACCAGAAGAATTGGATAATACATTGACTGAATTACAAAAGATTATAGTTCTTCGGTGCTTGAGACCAGACAAGGTAAAATGATCTGTTACTGAGTGTTTGCAGATCATTCCCTGCCTTGCAGCAGGGTTTGCACTGGCTGTTACAATAATTGTTCATCATATTTTATTAAGAAAATAAATGCTATTCTTATTTTTCAAGGGAGCAATGCAAATACCACAAGTATCAGCTGAGAGCTTTTGTCTGACATGATTTAATCTATTTTTATGTTCATTAATGGTTTGTATTTTCTTATTTCACCAGATCAGTCCAGCTATAACAACATTTGTTACAGATAAACTGGGAAAGAAATTTGTAGAGCCACCACCTTTTGATCTATCAAAAAGTTACTTAGACTCAAATTCTACAACCCCTTTAATATTTGTGCTGTCTCCAGGAGCAGATCCCATGTCTAGTAAGTATGCACATTGAGAGAAAAGATAAGTGTAGCACAGCTTTTCAGTTTAGGGACTTAATATTCCCCTTCAATACACAAGGAGGGTTATTTTGCACTTTCTCCTAGTAGACTTGAATGCATGCCCACACACTGGCAAAATTCTGTGCTCCCTGGAATTGAAATTTGCACGTATATGTAAACAAAATAGTAATAGAAGTTTTTAAATATTTTTTTTCCTGGCATTTTTTTTTCATGAAGAAATGTTAAAATCATATGCTTGCTGTTCAAGGCCTCCTGAAACTGGCAAATGACAGAGAGATGGTGGGAGAAAAGTTTCAGTCCATCTCATTAGGACAAGGACAAGGACCTATAGCTACAAAAATGATCGAAACAGGAATGGAGGAAGGAACATGGGTTTGTTTACAAAATTGCCATTTAGCTGTCTCCTGGATGCCAATGCTGGAGAAAATATGTGAGGAGCTTAACAGTGAAACATGTCATCCAGACTTCAGGCTTTGGCTTACAAGTTACCCTTCACCAAAGGTGTGTGCATTGTCCAACATTTTGTATTTGGGGAAAGGAAAAGTTGATGGCATTTGGAGGGAATTTTTATCTACCTGAATGAGCTGATAATGTAGAACGTCTCTGAAATACAATGAGGCTTTGAAGAGATAATCAAGGAAGGACATCTAAAAATAATTGCAAACATAATAATAACAAGCTTCTTTTGTAATATTTTGATATTGTGATGTGTAATATTTTGTGTACGACTGGAACTGCAATCTATCAGCATATATGATTAAGAAGGTTTTTGTTCCACATAAATTCAGAAATTTCATCTTGCATTTTATTTGTGATGTGTTGAATACCAAGAAAACAGTTTAAAATACAGGTTTATTGTTTACAGCAAGTTCTTGCTTTCTTCATGCTTTGGAGACTTTCATACAAGCTGTTGATCTTAAAGTGTAATTTCTTACAGATAATTGTTGCTGTAACAAACACAGTAATAATGCTATATTGTTAATAAAACATCTATTCCACACGTTCTGAATGCAGATTTTCTGGGTTTTATTTCTAGTTTCCAGTAACCATTCTGCAGAATGGAGTGAAGATGACAAATGAACCTCCTACTGGTCTCCGGCTAAACCTACTTCAGTCATTTCTTTCTGATCCTATCTCTGATCCTGAATTCTTCTCTGGATGCCCTGGGAAGGAGCTGGTAATATGCACATCTCTTGAAGTTTTGGGGGTTTGCTTGGTTTCTTTTTTTTGTTTTGGTTTTTGTTTTTTTAATCCACAGATACATTGATTTCTGTCCAGTGAATATTATAAAGGTGATATTTTTACTATGGTTGTGGGTTTAGGTTTTTGAGTTTAGGTAATTTCATGTAGCAATATTTAAAATGGTTTCTTAGTCTTTATGAAACTACTTACATGTTACACGCACACAGTGCACAACATACATGAGCTCTGCACAGTGCTAAGAAAGGCATACCTATCATTACTGAGATGGCAAGCACTGAGGAGGTTTTTTCTTGCTACCAGGGACCAACTACTACAGTGCCCATATGTCCTACTGATACGTGATGAACCACTTAACTAATCATTACCTTGAAGGAAGTGAAAAGCAGTCAGAGATACGAGTTATCAATGTACACAGGTGTTAATGCATACAAGGGCTTGCATTCAAAACCACGTCTGTGTTTTATGTTTATCTAATGAACCTTAAAAATAAATAAGTGGTGTTGTTTGAATTGTTATGAAATTGCTCTTTACATGGAGGAATGTAAACTGGCTAAATGTGCTTGCATGTGTGGCAACTCTGTGTGTCCCTGTTCCCAAGGCAAATAACCACAGAGTACTCAGTGGGGGCTGTGTTTGTACTGAGGTGGGGAGTAGGATTCACATGGTGTTCCCTATAAGCAGGATAATATATAGACTAGATAATAACTAGTTAATAATGCTCATTTCTTTTGCTTTTCTCAAAGGTGTGGGAGAAATTGCTCTTTGGAGTTTGTTTTTTCCATGCTCTTGTTCAGGAGAGAAGGAAGTTTGGGCCTCTTGGTTGGAATATACCCTATGGATTTAATGAATCAGACCTGCGGATCAGTATCAGACAGCTGCAGGTAAAATCATGGATTACTCCCTGTAACTCTGGCCTTGGGAAGCTCAGCTGGTGGTTCAAAGGAGCAATACACTGAAGTTATGTGAAATGTTCATAGATATTTATGACTTCAGCTATAAAGGCAAGGAATGTCAATCATACTTTAAATGTTTTCAAAATTACAAATTAAATAAGAGATTTTCTCATTGTGAGATTTATATTCCTACAGACATATGGAATAATACGAGTATTATCAAAGTTAAAATGTCATATGTAAGAGCTCACTGTGCTTAAAGTAGCACCATGTCATCTGTTATGGTGCTTAGTAGGAGGAAATTTTTAGTTAACAGAACCTCAAACTATTCTGCTTCCCCCAGATAAAATGGTGAACACTACTTGACCTTGAATCTTCTGTAGGCACCGTGTAGAAAAGTCAGGAGAGGTAAAACTGAATTACAGAAGTTGTCTGAACAGTTGGAAAAGTTACCAAGATGATAATGAAAGAGATTAGAGGGTACTGAAAACTGGAAGAAAAATTAAGTGAAATGCACATTTGTTTATGACACAGAAAAGTGCCCATCTGGAAGAGATGGTGAAACCATCCACATGTAAATAGTTCAAGAATCACTTGGAAGACTGAATAGTATTGACACTCATAAGAGGATTTTACAATTGAGTCCTCTTTATTTAATTTAGCAATTTTTACATGAAAAAAGAATATTTCAGAATTTGAATTTCCAACACTTAGGGAGAAAATTCCATAAATTAACGCTCTGCCACCCTCTCAGTCTGTTGGGTCACACTCTTGTTCTGCAGACACTGCAAGCCTCTAGACTCACCCATGTCTTGTTGTTTCAGTTATTCATCAATGAATACAGCCACGTTCCTTTTGAAGCTGTGTCTTACCTGACTGGGGAGTGCAACTACGGGGGCCGTGTGACAGATGACTGGGACAGGCGTTTGCTGCTGACCATGCTGGATGACTTCTACAACCCAGACATCATTGAGCATCCTCGCTACACCTTTTCTCCCAGTGGCAACTACTATGCTCCACCAAAAGGCACTTATGAGGAATACATACAGTTTATTAAGGTAAAAAGCAGCAACAAGGTTTTGAGCTGTTATAATGGTGAAGCTTATCAATGCTTAAAGGCTTCTCTGCCTCAGGAAGGTGGAATCGCAGCACGTTAAACTGTGTGCTCTGCTTCTTGCCTAACATCCTTGTATGATCCTTGCCATGATCTAGAATGTCTCCGAGAGGGAATCAGTAAGTAGATGGGAAGACCTATAGCACAAATAATTGAGAATTCCTTGGAAATGTCTTCCTATATGACAGGTGATGGCTCTATTTGTCTGCAAATACCTGCCCCTAACGTCCTTATCCACCTGCACTTTAGACAGTGGTAGTTTTTCACTTGGCTTCTAAAGAAACCTTGGATTTGAGTCCTAGTATGCTGCTTTATCTCATGCAGATGTTTATTATTTTGTCCTAGAGTCTTCCCTTTAGTCAGCAACCAGAGGTATTTGGCCTACATGAAAATGTGGATATTGCAAAAGACCTTCAGGAAACTAAGATCCTCTTTGAGTCTCTGCTTTTAACACAAGGAGGAGGCACTCAGGGTACTTCTGGGGGTGGTGACAGCACTCTTTATGCAATTGCAGATGACATTCTCAGCAAGGTACTGTATTATACAAATGACTTCCATTTATCTTTTTGCAATGCAGAAATTCTTTAATTAGAATCTTCAGTGTCAAATAGATTTCATGTTGGAAGAAAAACCTTCTGGGAGGAATTTAGTGAAAAGTGCAAGTAAGAACTTGTGTGGCTGTAACAGACCACAGATGTATTTCACTTGAAAAATGTGTTATTAAATAGGTAGAATACAGGAGAAAGAGAGAGAAAACACAGCAAAGAGAACTTGAAACAACAGATGATTCATTCATATGAACAGGTTTAAAATCAATAAATGGAACTGCTTTCATAACTTTTCATGATATTAAAAATTATAGGTGATTTTTAAAAAAATAATATTAACAACCCCAGAATTTTTGTTTGGATTGAACTAGTGAATACTGTATTGATAAGATACTAATCAGAAAGTTTAGCAATATTGTTACTCTGCAAATTTTCACATTTCACACCTTGAATGTAAACCCAATACATAATGATATATAGGATGATTTCCTAATATTTTGTCACTTACAGCTTCCAAATGATTTTGACATTGAAAGTTGCTTACTTAAATATCCTGTGAGATATGAAGAAAGTATGAACACTGTGCTGGTTCAAGAAATGGAAAGATTTAACCAGTAAGAGTTTTCTATTTATTTAAATGTTCCCAAAATCATTTTAATTGCAGAAAAAAATGTCCTCTGCATCATACACTGTAGGCCCCTTGTTGTGTGAAATATTTAATTTCTTTTGTTCCCTTCTAATTGTCTGCAGAGATATCTGCAGTCCAAGCACCATTGCTCCTTGTGAAAAGTCTTGAGTGTGGGATAGCTGTCGGGGAAAATGACCTTGGGGCAAAATGAACTGAAAAACACGTTATAGAAGAAAGGAATATGAGGAAGCTCTGAGGAAAGAGAGTGCAAACAATATTTTTGTGTTCCCTGGGTTTTTTGTTGTTTTGTTTGTTTTTTTTTGTACCTTCCCTTTCCCTTTCACCATCTTTTTCTTCAGTTATGGTTTATTTTCCTAGTCTTTCTGATTTGTAGGGTAAGGGGCTTAGAAACTGTAATACACATACGGTTCTAGTTCATGAAATCTTTTCCTTGATAGATGGAAATATTTCTATTTATTTCTTTATTATCTCATATGCTTCTGTTTGAAATGTTTCCTTTTTCCACCCCCTTTTTCTGATGCCTTTTCCCCCTATACCTTATTTTCACCATTATTCTCCTAGGATTACAAACCTGTAACTCTTTTTTTTTTCCTCCTCCTTCTCTATTTGTCTCTAAGTTATCCTTGTTCCAGACCCTACCCACCTCTTCTTTTAGAATCTAAACCTTTTCCCTTCACCTAGTATACTATGGATAAATTTGGAGTTCCAAATTTATCCTTCTGCCAAACAATACAGAGCATATCAGAGATAACAAAGGTATTTATTTGTGTTCCTAGTCTTAAATAAATCTGCACAAATGCACAAATCTGTGACTTGACAGATGTGGCTAATTGTGTATGTGTCTGTGTATATATATATATATCAGGTATACAAGTTTTATAGATTATTCCATAATCTGTTTTTTTAATTTCTTTCCAGTGACACTGTCATGTTTTAGAAATCATGCAAAACATATGAAAAATGTTTTACTTTCTAATTCTAGTTTAATCCGAACTATTCGTATTACCCTGATTAACCTGAAGAAAGCCATTAAGGGACTGGTTGTGATGGATGCTGAGCTGGAGGCTGTGTCTGGCAGTCTCCTTGTTGGAAAAGTTCCTGAGAAGTGGGCACAACATTCATACCCAAGTCTAAAGCCATTAGGGAGCTACATTGTAGATTTGCTGGCAAGGCTCAAGTTTTTACAGGTAAGATACAAGAGGCTGGGCTGTCAGTTACTTAATCTGCTTCTTCATATAATTTGTCCTTTACATTAAAGTATCACTGGCAAAGGAGTGATAGGCTTTGTTTAGATTTTCCGAGTATAGTTACACAGAAAATGGTCAAAGAGTGAGTGTGGGATTTCTCTCTCTGATTATTGAAGGTGTCACTTTCCTCTTTCCAGGATTGGTATGAATTAGGGAAGCCTGCTGTTTTTTGGCTGTCAGGATTCTATTTTACTCAGGCTTTCCTGACTGGAGCTATGCAAAACTATGCTAGGAAGCACAGGATCCCTATTGACCTTCTGGGATATGAGTTTCAGGTATGGATAAGTTATATATTAATATTTTATTAGCCTGAGTCCTGATGCTGTGGTGAGCTGGACTAATTAAATCCTGACTGGAGGATTCATTTTGAAACTAACTCACTGCAGTCTGAAGACATGAATGTAATTCTTTGGTAAGGCTGGCATACCATCTATATATAATATAAGATATATGAAAAATGTATATACGTAATATAACAGCTGTAGAAGAGGTATATTCTAAGTAATGAAAAGTAATTCTGTCATTGAACCTGGACTCCCACTCCAGAAAACAGCCTATATGGTACATATTTGTCTATGATTAAAGCCTCCTACAATAAAGGTCATTAACAAACCCATAGAAATCTGCTCTCTTTATGGGTTTGTATAAAAGTAGCACTGAAAGGAAGGTGTTACTGTATTATTCTCATTTCGGATTGATCTGAAAATTGGCTAATGGCATAATACCTAAAAAATCAAAGAGCTGTGGAAGTTTAATAACATGGACAACTTATTTCTTGTAGGTTATTCCTCAGGATACTGCTGATACTGCACCAGAAGATGGTGTTTATATCCATGGATTATTTTTAGACGGAGCTCGCTGGGACAGGGACAAGTCAGTAGCCAAGTGTTTTCCTGTGGTTCTGGAAAGCTTTCTTAGATGTTCAAACAAGATTGGCTTGAATATTTTGCCTGATACTTTTCAAATTTGAAATAACACTAAATTTAAATACTAAATTAAATACTCTTTCATGTATGGAAAATGGGGAATTAACAACAAACAAACAAGAAACAATCAATCCCCCCCAAAAAAACCCCTCAAGTCACAAACAGTTACTTTGTTCGTTTCTCTCACCAGGGGAATGTTAACTGAGCAGTATCCCAAAGTGCTCTTTGATGCCATGCCAATCATTTGGATAAAGCCAAGTGAGTATGATTTCTCTGATGTGACCTATTCAACAAGAAGTTGCAACAGTGCTGTGCTTTTTTTACTGAAGATCAGTGTCCTCTCCCAAGTACCCAAATGTGCACAGAATTCACATTCATCTGACCTGGGACTTTGCTGTTAAGAGCAGGGCCTGCTGGCTGGACTCTGTCTCCCACCATGTCTGAGCCATGGGCCTGTCCCACTCCCCACAGATATTTATAGACATGAATTAGATGAGAAGACTAGTTAAATAAAATTTTTGTAAATATGTTGCTTCCCAATCTATTTTTCAACAAAAGGTTAATCTGGGTAGGAAAGCACATGGTACTTAAATTCCTGTCTGTACTCGAGGTAAAGGGAACTTTTACAGAGAGTCAGTATTTTACCTCATGTGATTTAGTAAGGTTTGCTCAGTTATTTTTAGCTGCTCTGCCAGCTGTCTGTCATATAAATAAGAAGTTTTTCATAACTCTTGTTTTCTTTGATCAGGAGGAGTAAATCCCTGTTTTTACTTATTCACCTTGTCAGGACTTTCTACTGCTGCTGTTGCAACTTAGATGTTGTCAGCAAAGAGGCAGTCTTAAAAATTTCCACTTTTCCTGCCTGTGCTTTCTCTTGAGGTTGGATGAATCTGTTCAGACCTGCATGATTTTAGGCTTTGCACAAGTCCCATGTAAGCAGGCTGGGCAAACACAGAATTCCTGCAGAGTTCTGTCCTTGGATCTCGGGTGACTTGAATTGCAGTTAGGTTCTGTGGCAGCTGGACCAGACTTTGTGTAGAGCTGTTAAAAGCTCATGTATAAACTATGCTTTAACCAGGTAACTACTCAGATTTTAATGTGTCTTTGAGTATTACAAACTGGTAAAATCACAGGGAGGCATTGAGTCCCGAAAGCAAATTGTATTGAGTATTGCAAATTAGTTGGGTTTAAAACCAAAACAAACCACACAAAAAAAAGTGCCAGATAATTTTATTCTGTTTCTCACAAAACAACTTTGCATTTTTATTTAGCTTTGAAGATGTTACTGTAAAGACATAATATTTGCAGGTAGATTGTTTCTGTCAATAGATCTGCTGAATGTAATGGATTATCGTGGGGGTTTTTTTCAGCTCCAAAGTCTGACATAAAGAAATCCAATGCCTATGTCTGCCCACTCTACAAGACAAGTGAGCGCAAGGGAGTCTTGTCCACCACTGGCCACTCCACCAACTTCGTCATCGCTTTGAGGCTCAACACGGACAAACCCGTCCAGCACTGGATCAAGAGAGGGGTTGCTTTGCTCTGCCAGCTGGATGACTGACTGGGGCAGTTCAGACCCAGACTGCACAGGACCCTGTTCTTTTTGTTGGCTTACACAGGAAGTGGAACATAGTTTTTTGTATTTAGAGGGCATACAAATATTTTATGATCGTCAGTGTTTAGTCTTAGTTAAGTATGTGTTGTTATTATTAGTGTCTTTACAATCCATAAACAAACAACCAGGATTTTAGCCCTTGGTACTATTATTGTTGTGTTAACATCAGTTTTATGCATTAGTTAAAAACCACAAAATTTTTGTTAATGGAAAATGAAAGTAATCTGCACTTTCTGCGAGAAACATTACAGGCAATAAACTTGATTCTGCACATTTGTTTTCTTTAAAAATGAAAAGAAGTTACTCAAACATTCTTTCTAGGTCTCCTCCAGCAAAGAACTCTTTCCATCTCACATTCAGATACATCATCATTTCTTTGTACAGATCCCTCTGTAAATACGGTAGGAATAACTCCATCCTACATCACTGTTACAGCTGGGCATCTGAGTGCCTCATTTCTCTGTTTACTGGGTGTTACACCAGTGTGTCTGTCTTTCTGAAACTGCTTTTTCCTTTAAGAACTCTGAGTTTATTTCTCATTTGCTTTTCTGCTTATGTGAATTGTGACTAAGCAATCAGAAAAATAATAATTTTAATAGCATTTTTGCTGGAATTTATTTGTCTATGTTTTACTGGGTTTAGTTCTTCTTTTTATACTGTTTTACTCTTTTAAGTAAGCTCCTAACACGATCTTCAGTTTTCTCTCTTAGGACAGCACTGAAGAATTTTATTTTCATATTTTGATAGTTACTGCTGTAGTTCTGAAATTCTCATTCTAAACACAGGAGCATTTTTACAAGGAAACTGGATTTTTATTTCCTTCTTTTGTTGACACCATTTGTTAGGTCAGATTATTAAACACAACTGGCCTGTGTGAAAGAAACATGGACAAAGTCCCAGCCTATCTCATGATTGGGTATTTATAGGGAGCTATTAATGGACATGGGCTCTGCAGAGATCACTTGCAGTCCTGAAAATATCACTTTCAACTTAATAATTGCTTCTTCAAAGTGTGAGCTCTTCCCTCTTTCAGAAGGTGAGGAAAAACAGTGTATTTTCTCAATTCATAGGCAAATTACTAGTCTTTTTTAAAAAAAGAAATAGTATAGATTTAAACTGTTTCTGTACTAATTGTGCCATAGTATAGTTCACTACTAACAGTCTGTTTATGTTGCTAATATGCTTCTCCTTTTGCTACATGTGCAATTACAGAGCAAGGCCTTTCAATCACGCATTAGGTGGATCAGGTAACAAATGAGATGCTGTTGCTGTGAATTATTGCTGTCCAACTATAAGATGTTTCTAGAATTATTCCAAACTTTGTAAGTGGCATGTTGACAGCTTCCTTAATTTTGCTGTGCTCATTCATTTTGACTATTTATTTATTTGCTTTCAGTTTTACTCTTTTATTTTATTTTTACTCTTTTAGTTTTGGGTATTTGAGTGTTTAAATGACTTAAGAGGGAATGACTGTTTATCTAAAAACTAAGCTTTTTGCCTATTTTTGTTGCTTTCCAGGAAGCAATGCCAGAACAAGTAGCTATTCTGTACATTCAGTCTGTGTAATAGAATAAAAACTATGGACATTCTACAGGAGTAGAAAACCTTTACTCTCTTCTAAATAGAATGACTCTTTGCAGTGCAAACCTAAACCCTTGGGAGAAGGCTGAAGCTTGAGATGGAGAAGTTCTGATTCATTTATTTTAAACTATGTTTTGTTTCTCTTGATACTCTAACAGTGATTGCTATTTCTGTTACCCCAGATTTAACCTGAAGATTTAACATCTGCTTCCAACTAAAGAGCAGTGTTTCCCTACAGAAAGTGATCCAGGCTGTGCTGATTTGCCATGTATAATTCTGTGCATGTGTTTGATGATGATTCTGATGAAGAAATCCCTACCCAACGAGCTATTCAGGAAAGCTTACAAGAGAGGCACAAAACTGACACCAGTGGCAGCACAACAGAGGGGGAAAGGTAAGAAGTTATTACTTCTATTTTGGGGTTGGAATTATTGTGAGCATGTAGTGACCTCACTTTGCTTTGTGACTTCATATGTTGTATTGCTCTGACCTCATCTCATGGATATTGGAAATCACTGGTAGCTCACTTGGTCTGAGTTCTCCCTGAATAAGCACACCTATTTGCTTGAGAATATGAAATGTCTGAACCTTTCAGATGATGTGTTACAGGCTTTATGAAGAAGATAAGTCAGTGATGTAAAATTAGGTTGGTATAGTATCTTCCCCTCATCTTAGTATTTAATTTTTGGGGGTTGAAAAATCCAGTATTCATACAGTCGTGGAAAGACCAGAAAAAACCCCCTGTTTTAATGTTGTAAATCCTGGCAAAATTGATGTAACTTAGAGAAATCTAATATAGACTTGAGTATTTAAATTAAGGTATAATTATATCCTGAACCTCACATTAATTTTTACTTCTCACTTTATTCTTGCTCTGTTTGTGCAGTTTCCAGTCTACTGCAAGTAAAGAACATGGGATGATAATTGCAGCAATTCGGACAGTTAAGTACAAACACACCCCACTAAGCCTAAACCCCAGAATGGCTGAGCAAAGCTTACATTTTAGGTGTTTGATCATCTGATTTAAGCAAAGTTTTTCTTTATATAGTCTTGGGCAGAGAAAGGCAACTAAAACCAGGACATCCAAAGCCAGCTCATTAGATAGGATTATGGTAATGGGATTCCACTGCTTCATCCCCTGAAATTAGGGGTAAATTCCAGGCCTTTCTTTTAAAATAAGCAATTTTGAAATATTAATTGATTAATGAATTAGTACTTCATAAATGCATTTCCCACTTTGCAAGATACTCAGATTAAAAGCCTTTCTCTACTTGGAGTGCTCCAATACTGTGTCTTAACTGCAGAACTTTAGAGTATTCCAGTAGGAGATGCTCTTAATTTGCTCCTCTGAAACTTCTACGTTTTGAGGTTTAATTGGTTTATATATTGAATTTCAGAGAGAACTGAACAATGATTGTCAGTTGGACAGTTGTTTGGACATTTGTCTAGTAGAGGGAAACCTTCCATGCAGTCCTTACACATGTCATAGTACTTATTATAGGGGTATTAATGTAGTGGAAATCAAGAAACCAAGTATCTTCTGGGAAAACAAGTGCCAGAGATGTTCCATACATGATAGAGAATGTGTCTGGCCTTTTGAATTCTTCCAGAGCAGCAGAGATTGGGAGCAGTCTGTCCCCTCACTCTGTGATTGTAACTCACAGAAGAGCAAGAATGGTGGGATAAAGAACAAGAGTAGAAGCCTCTACTTAAACAGGCCTTCTAGACAAGGAAGTTTGGCTGTTTCTTGATCTGATATAAAATTGAGAACATAATCACTTGTGTAAATTAAAGATCCAGTAAGACTGTTAGTAAAAATAAGAATAACAAGATAGGTCTCATTTCTGTTAAATCAGCTTCATTTTACTTATGCCAACCTAAATATATTTCCTACAGTTTCACTAGGACACCTGTTTATACATAAAACTTTCATGTACTATTGCTCATGAGATGATTGTATTTTAAATATTTTAGTCATGTTATTATAAGTAAGTTTTTTTCCATATGTAATTCAAAGTGCTTTATGAGTCCATGTCAATCATTGGTTGTTCCATTCATAAAAACTTGCCTCTGGGAAAAAATTTCTCTGACAAAGCAAGTTGTTTATTCTGGACAGACTGATGGGTTAAATGGCACTCCGTATATTAGTTGACTGAATTTTGTCTTATGGTTAGTAATGGGATATGTATCTGTCTTAAAATATCACAGGCCAAGAGGAGGCCTTAAAGAAGTTGGTGAAGCACAGCTCTGCTTTTGAAGAAGCAGATCAGCAAGGTTGGCTTCCTGTGCATGAAGCTGCAGCACAGCTGAAGAAGAACATCCTTGAAATAACATTGAAAGGTACAGAGTTCTTCTAATTTTCCACAAAAAACTTCTACAAAGTTGAGTTTGCTGAATCATCCAGCTTCAAATGTGTTCTGATGTTCTGTATTTCAGCCTCCCGTGCCAGTACATGGGAACAGACCACTCTAAAAGGGGAAACACCTCTCCTGGTGGCTGTAAGAAATTGCTTTGTGGACAATGTCTGCTTTCTCCTGATCAATGGCTGCAACCCCAATGTTAAGAATGAAGAGGGAGATTCTCCTTTAGTTATAGGTGAATACCCTTTCTTAGGGGTGGAGAGGTGAGGGAATTAGGTGAGGTTATACTTACACATTTTAGGTTTCAATTTGGCTTAAATCAATGTCTAAAATATTTTGCTATAAGGGGTAAAAACTCTAATCTCAGCATTGAATGTGTCTGTCCTTGTCTGTTTTTCTTAGATTATATCAAGTCTTCAAATGAGCTGTCAATTCCAAGTTAGGGTCTGCCAGCACAAAGTTTTTAGCACTAATAACTCAAGTTTTCCTATAGAAATAGAACTGGAAGAAGCTAAATGTATTTCCACATAGTCTGATCCAATGCAGGGAGCTCCAGATGCCTACCACCTTTCATTGCTCTGTTTGAAGGTCAGGTTGAATGTACATTTTTCCCTCCGGGAATCAATAAGCTTTCTCCATGAGGTGTGGAGTGTCACCCCCTGCTTTCCTTGTCATCATGTCTGCAGTGGTGCCAGGTAACCAGGTCCTTCTTCATGCCAGTACTGCCCTTCATGTCTGCAGGCATGAAACATTCATGTTCTCTGCCCACATGGTGTCTCTTCCATTGCTTCAGCCTCTCTTTCTCCAAAACCCATGGTAATTGGTTTTCTTTTCAAAAATTATAGCAAACAAACCTGATTAATCTGCAGTATGGAGAGCACAAACAGTGTTTGTCCCTTTTGGACCTTGCTGGCACTAATCCAAGGATGGCAAGGGAAAAAGCCAAAATTCTTGGTTCACTTCTCTTTAAATTTTTTTGTAATTGAGGAATAAGGCCCCATAGCCAGGAGCACTCTTTGTGTGAAAGCCACTTTAATTTCATGCACAAGAACCATAGTGCTTGATTTGTAGAGAACTGTATCTTGCCAAAATCTGTGTTCGTTTCCTTTGCTCCCCTCAGTTTGGGCTATGATGCCATCATTCTTATTGAATCCTGGCCAAAAAAAGGAAAGTGTGTTCTTATTATTTGAGCTCTAAAGGAGCACTCTGAGTTTCTTGGATTAGCCTGTACATTTTTCAGTATTGGAAGGGTGTCTTATTCCAAACTATTGCTACAGGAAGAGAAAAGAGCCTACCGAGCTTCTGTAGGACCTGCAGTCCATACTTGTGAAATGAGTGAAGCTTCACCTCAGGGCCACCTGCTTACAAAGGCTGTAGAGAATTCCTTGGTACTTTTGAAGTGCACCAATTAGAATGCACCATCCCCCAAGAAGGGGAGGTATGGGATTTATCTAAAGCAGCTGTGTGGGTTCCAGATAATGGCACATCACAGCTTATATCACAGGGTGCTGTCAGTGGCACTTCAAGCAGCTGTGGAACATTAAGTTTCTCAGCTTAATCTGTCTTGATGAAGGACACCTGCTACACTGCACAGTCTGCAAGATCAAAGAGAGGAGGAAAGGTGCTGCCTATTCATCCCATCCACTGGAGCCAAATTATCATTTTAAATCCATAGTGACTTAACAGCTCAAGCTTATTAAGCTGAGAAGGTATATGACACAGTCATTTAAACTAGAGCTCTGCTGGCAGCTCCTGACTGCACCAAGGCCCTGCATGTGGCCTCCATCTAGTGGTAAGGAAAGCTGCCTTCTGTTCCATCACCAAACAAGGCAGAGGATTACAGAGAGAGAGAGATTACCATAAAATGGTTCATTTCTATAGTTAGTGCTGTCCTGGAAGCAAAGAACAGACTTGTTGATAAGTTAAACCTTTCAGTGTAGGGTGACATTTCTCAGTGTATAAAAAGCACAGCAGGAACAGCTTTCCTGGGCTGTCACATAGCTGAAGCCACAGTGCAGAGAACAGCATTGAATAACATTCTGTCTGATGCTCTGCTTATTGTGTTACAGCAATTAAACAGAATTCCTATGAGATTGCCTCTTTGCTGATAAGGTCTGGCGCCAAAGTGGATTTGCAGTGTGTCCACAAGAGAACTGCTCTACACGAGGCAGCCAGACTGGGCAGGAAGGAGCTGGTAAAGCTTCTCCTGCATTCTGGAGCAGATCCTGACCCTCGCAGTGGATATGGGCTCACACCTCTGGCACTGGCTGCACAGACAGGACATACAGAAATTATGGAGCTCTTACTGCAAAAAGGTAAGACTTTACTGTACAGGATCCTACAGGCAGAGAAGGCTCAGGGTGGGGGGGTCCGTCACCAGGGTTGTAAATGTCAGAGGGGATAGTGAATGCAGAGCCAGATTCTTCTCAGTGGTGCCCAATAACAGGACAAGAAGCAATGGACACCAACTGAAACCTGACAAATTCTGTCTTCTGAGGGTGGCTGAACACCAGGACGGATCATTCGAATTTGTGGGATGTCCTTCTTTGGAGACACTAAAAACATGACTGGGTGCTGTGCTGGGCAACCTGCTGTAGCTGACCGGACTGGATGTTCTCCACAGATCCTTTCCAACCTCAGCTACTCTGTGGTTCTGGTTTTAATAACATGTGATTTCAGTGGTGGTGTTCAAGTGAATAGAAATTGGGAGCCACGTGTGTACTACTGAAATGTTTAAAACCCAAATGGGACAAAGTGAATCCTTGTTCCAGCAGAGAAAATTATTTCTGAATGCAGAGACAAAAAATTGTTTTTCCCTCAGTACCCATATACATAGATATACTCTCCTCCTAGGTTCATGTATTTAGTCTATTTACATATATGTCTATTACTCTTCTGCAAGTTCTGTGATTGGATTAAAACTGATTAAGATATGCCTTCAGAAATAGCAGCAGAAGTAACTTCCCTTACTAAAGAAAATGAAATGCTATCGGCATCAAGGTGGTTGTTGCAATGTAGTTAAGGCCTGATACAAATCATATTTTATAATGTTAAAAGAATATATTCATATTTTATTTTGCAAATATTTCATATTTGTAATTGTTTTCAAATTTTCTATTGTTTTCTCATGTACACAGGTCACCTTAGGGAAGGCCTGGCAAGACATTTATTGTGGGGAATTTTACATGATGTTTCAGCAGCACTGGAACTGGATTGCATGAACTGTTTGGATACTGGGTTCTCTCATATTTATAGTTATCTGTCTGTTTTCATAAAGTAAAGGAGTTGAAGAGCACTGTATGTAAGACAAAAAGCAATTGTTTGGATGAATAAGAACAAACCCCTTGCTGGCCCAGTTCTAGCAGCAATTCTTACCATGTAATTGTGTTCAAAGCAATTTGGACCTTTGTGTTCCCAGGATCACATAAACACATCTAAGATCAAGGATCCAACACAAAGGTTTATGCCCATATTGGTTTTATTTGGTGAGGAACAGAATTCACAATACCCTGTCACTGGAGGGTTGGAGACATTAATTACAGCTGGATATTTACAGTGACTCCTGTGAAAATCCTCACTGCTTCTTTCCAGGTGCAGATGTTCTTTCACAGGCAATGGATTGTGCCTCTGTATTATTTGAAGCAGCAGGAGGAGGAAATCCAGATTCTGTGAGTCTTTTACTAGAATATGGGGCTGATGCCAATGTACCAAAGCACTCGGGTCATTTGCCAATCCACAGAGCTGCATATAGAGGACACTTTCTGTGAGTTAATATACTTAAAAATGAAGTAATAGTGACACCAGAAATATTAATTTTGCTAATTTTACCATGTTCAAAGCAGGCAGTAAATCTACAGCTTTGTACAAGAAATTGTTTCTGTGTAAATATGACTGTTCTGTGTCTGAGTGTAAGAGACCAGTCAGGATAAAATCTTCATCATTTTAGGATGAACACTCTAAGCCCTAAAATATTTCCCCATTTGCCACATATAATAGCACTGTCCAGTCTGATGTTGAGGTTTTTGGGACCTCCTCACTCTGTTTGGTCATTTCCACCCCATCACAGGTAGGTAAATATACCAAATAGGCAAATAGACTTGGGGAATAAGGGTTAACCCTATGTTAAAGACAGTAAAGTTACTGGAAGATATTTTAGTTGCAATCACAATCATTAAGTGAGAAACAAGAATCTGAGGATTCTTAATTCCTTTGTTAATATTTTAAATATATACATTTAAATGTAACTTAATATATTGCACTTTAGATTGTATGTATTCCTGTTAAAATATAGTGTATTCTATAAATTCCCTAATTCCTACAGGTTAAGCAATAACACTATGCTCTTGACATTTAGGAAAAGGAATCCTCTAGCAAGGAATGGGGTTGTTTATGGATATATATATATGTGAATATAGAATAATATTTTATGTACAGTAGGTGTGAAGTCAGCATCCATTGCTGGTTAACAATTTAGCTGCTAGCAATTCAAGTCAATGCATTCCAAGGCACTGATTTGGTAGGCTAAGATCATTTTTACAGTCATGCTGAATTCTGAAGCCCAGCAATGCAGAGAAAAATTCCAAGATGAGTTAAGCAAACTAATAATATGTTTAAGACTCTGAAACTCTTTTTTTTTTTTTTCCTCCAGAGCGCTAAAATACTTAGTTCCTGTTACTGATTTTGCTGCCATTAAAGCCAGCGGGATAAGCCCGGTTCACTCAGCAGCGGCAGGAGCACACCCTCAGTGCCTGGAGCTCCTCCTCAAGTCGGGGTTTGATGCCAACTTCATGCTGGATCAGCGAGTCCGCAAAGGCTACGATGACCACCGTAAATCCGCGCTGTACTTCGCGGTTTCCAACGGGGATATCTGTTCCACGCGGCTGCTGCTGGACGCGGGAGCCCTGACGAACCAGGACCCCATCAACTGCCTGCAAATAGCCCTGAGAATGGGCAACTACGAGTTAATGAACCTGCTGCTCCGCCACG
Source organism: Scytalopus superciliaris (assembly GCA_013400415.1). Taxonomy (NCBI): domain Eukaryota; kingdom Metazoa; phylum Chordata; class Aves; order Passeriformes; family Rhinocryptidae; genus Scytalopus; species Scytalopus superciliaris. The sequence continues at coordinate 418,462 of VXBX01002340.1, read as the reverse complement.
GCGCCAACGTCAATTACTTCTGCCGAGTGAACACCACGCACTTCCCGTCGGCGCTGCAGTACGCCCTGAAGGATGAGGTCGCGCTGAGGATGCTCCTGAACTACGGCTACGATGTCCATCGCTGCTTCGACTGCCCCGGGGGAGACCACTCCCACTCCCAGTATGTGACTGCCGGCTGGACTTCCACTGTCATCAAAGACACAATGGTAAGTGCAGCACGCTATTCTACCGCCAGTATCCTTCCTCAAACTAATGTACTTAGTGCAGAAAAGGAAGTTTTGAAACTGTAAGACAGTTTATACATAAAGATTAGGAATAGACAAGGCTTTAAAATTAAATAGATGTTGCCACGCAGCTTGGTTCATGACAGCAAATGACTGCAAACTGTATTTCTGAATTGTGAAAATATAGCTAATGATATGCTAATGACCAGTAGGCATTGGTTCTCCAGGGCAATCTTGTCCATGCTGGGACTTGCAGGCTGGCTCCCTGCCTTGTCCTGTGCCATGACACCAATACTGGAAGGCTGTTCTAAGGACCTTGGAGTGGGCAGGATAAGCAGTGAGCAAACCTGGACCAGTCTAAAGAGGCTCCCAGAGACATCCGTCAGTGGCATTGTTTTGCATTTTGTAAAGTCTATTTGAAACTAGGACACCCTTCTTTAACCTAAAGATCAGAGGGTGAGGTGTGCACTGGGCTGGTGGATCCCTCTGTTCAGCATGCTGGGATACAAGTCTAAATTCCACTTAGGGAATCATGGCACTTTTTTAAAGCACTTAGTTACCAAATATACAGCTTCTTTATTTTTGGATTTAGTACAAAATAACAATGTCTCAGATTTTCAGATTCTACTCTGAAACTCTAATGCAAGCTGTGACAACCTCTAGAGCCCTCTGACTGACAGAACACTCACTCTCCCTTGGATTCTGCTGAAGTTATTCAATTGCTCTTGTCCTGCATAGACAGAAGTCATTTACAGCAGTATGGAAGATTCTTCCATCAAACATTCTGTTTCTCCCAGTTCTGTGAAGTGATAACCTTGTCATGGCTGAAGCACGTGTCTGGGAAGGTAGTGCGGGTGATGTTAGACTATGTCGATCACGTGAAGATCTGCTGGAAGCTCGAAGCAGTTCTCAAAGAACAGAAACTCTGGCCAGACATCAATTTCATTTTAAGTAAGTAACTATTTACATTTGAAATTAAAACAAGCTGCTTTGGGCTCGGGGCCTTTTTGGTTGGCAGTATTTCAATTCTCATTTGTAGCAAATCCTCGCTCTCTGAAGCATCTCTGTCGTCTGAAGATACGGGAATGCCTGGGCCGGTTGCGTCTGCGCTGTCCTGTCTTCATGACCTTCCTTCCACTGCCCAACTGCTTGAAAGACTACATCCTGTACAAGGAGTATGACCTCTATGGACAGGAAAACTTCACAGGAATCTACAACCTCAACTGTACATAAGTATTAGCTCTATATTTTGAAGGGAATGTTAACATGGATAAGACTGTTGTGCAGCTGCTTTTTTCTTTTGGGATTTTACCTCCTATGTGTTTAAGGAATTCCTCCCTTGCCCCCTGAAGAAAATGGGGAGAACCCCAAAATGTAAGTATTGGTGATCTCATTCTCTGTATCTCCTGAAATATGACCTACCTGAAAGTTGTGGCAACCACCTGTTAAATGTCTCTGTGACAGGTTAAGGAAATTCAAAAGCCAGGGCTGCAAACTTTGTATTACTGCTGAGTTAAAGCCTGTTGCATCTGATAACACTGCCTCCATTGCATGGTTAAACCCAGTCTTTAGTTAAGGATCAGGGATTTAACTAAAAGCACAAAGGGATGTAGGATTTTTTTCCTCTCATACTTCCCCTTCTTTTGACAAGCAATAGTTTTTATTTGTGAAGTTCTGAAGAGTGGCATGAGTAGGGTTTTTCAGTCACCCCATTAAGCAATCCCACATTCTAGGCAATGATACAGGATTAAGCTACAGAAACTTCTGCTTATCCCAGCAGCTTGTGTGACATACCAGTGTTTCAACAAGGCAGCACTGCTGAGAGGGGTATCAGTGCTGCAGCTCACGCTCAGGTGCTGTGGATTTTGGTTACTCTCTCTCTAGCACTAGCCTGTCCCTTTACAGTGCTGTTCCAAGCCATGCTTGCAATTTTTGGAGTTTCTTTCCACAGAGCTGCAGCTTAAGCTTCTGGAGTACTGTCATTTTAGCAATTATGAGGAATACCTATAGCCTGCCTGTTGTTTCCAAAAATACTGCAACTATCAATCCATATTTTAGAAAAAAAAGAAGTTCCTCAACACATTTGGCATTAGTAGTATTTATTCCTTCATTATCAAGTAAGCATAGATTTTTTTTTTCTAGTTAGACATGCATGTTTATCATGGAAGTTACAGAGTTCAAAAGTCTGCTTTTCCCCAGAAAAATCTACAAACCTTATAAAATACAAATTTAACCATAATGTAGTTATGACCCATGGCTTTTTACATGGTGTTTATCATATAGTAACCTAGGGAAGCCTGTGAAAGTAAGTCCAGTACCCCTGTTAGTGCTGTGGTGGCAGAGCCTCTGCTCAGGGACCTGTCACTGTCCTGGGGGGCAGCACCAGCACGGGCCCTGCACAGCCCCTGCCTCGGCTCCTCCTCAGCTTCAGGCGTGGATTGTTGCAAAAATAAGTTATCAGCATTCCCGAGTGTAACAACTTCCTCTGAGGTTTCTGGCTAATACTATGAAAAAGAAGAGAGCTGAGCTACACTTGACAACAGAGGGAGACAACTGCTTGTTAAAGGTTTGCTTAATGGAAAGGAACACATCCTGTCACCAACAATGGTACTTCCTGAAAGTCAGTATTATGAAAAATGCAGGAGGCTTTTGCATCAGTACAAGTCCCACCCATAAAGTTCTATAGTTAAGCTTTTATTTAATCTACAAAATCCTGACTGGAGCCCTCGTACAATAGGGTTACTATCCATGTTTCCAAGATTAAGACACAACAATCAGAGTTGACATAAATATGCCATTGGTGGTTTTTAATACAGCTATTTGGGGAAAATGTGCAAGTCAGTCTCAAACATTGCAAAATCACTTACACTTCACCAGAACAGGACCATTCCAGAACATCATTGTAAGAATTTGACCACTCCACTATAAAAATGACCAGAAAGATTGTACAAAGTCCTTGGCTTGCAATATAAACTTCATTAGGAATACAAGTGCATTCACAATGACACACTGACTTATTCTTGTCATGACAACTTAGAGACCACTGTGTCAAGGGAAAAAAAAAGTCAACTTCGTGCTTGATTAAAAACAAAAGCCTTGGAGGATAATTAACTTGTGAGACTTTTTGTAATATAAAGCAAGAGAAAAAATATAAAATATCAGCTCTTGCTGTTAGACTAGACAGTATCTCTACTAAATCCACTAAGCAGTGGCAGGTATTTTCCCCTCTATGTGAATTATTTCTGAAATAACAAGAGATTATACCATAACATAGTTTTCTCTATTGGCTTGTCCCAAATTCTGTACAACTAGTTAATCAGAATTCACTTTAAAACATAAACACAGTCAAATTTGCTTCTTTATATCAATGTACATAATTTTAGCTTCATAAATAGCTTCAGCTGATTCAGGATTTTCAGCTCTGGGTTTACATCCATATAAAGAAGAAATATGACAACTGTATAGGGAGGGAATGTTCCCTAACCCTGAAACATTACTGTTAGATAGTAAATTGTCTTGATACAATTTCAAACCTAAACAGAAAGTAAAGACTATGACATTCAAATGACTTCACACCAGCTGCTCCTAACCAGTTACGTATATGGCCAAGTTGTACATGACTTTGTCCTTGTCCTCTGCTTTAGACTGGGCCAAATCTGGCAGTGTCCACAGAGGAGTGCCAGGTATTATCTATAATGCAATAAAATGCATACCCATAAGCACACTGGATATGTTTTTATATACATGCCATTACATACATGAAGAATGTATGTAGCTTGAAACAACTGTCAGCATGACTTGCTTGTTCTGCAGTGTGTAAATCTATTCAGTGTTAGAAGCTTAACATCCCTTTACCTAAGGGATACAAGTGTGGCAGGGACTATGAGGCTGCAATTAGCAACATAACAAGCTAGTCCTGAACACCACTGCCCCTTCAGTGCCTGCACAAAGTCACTTCAAAATCATGGACTTGAAAGAGTATTTTCAGGAGTGACTGAACTAATAGTAGATACACATGAAGCAAATTGCAGCTTCAGCTGGAAAGATCAACCTTTGAGTAAAAGGCAATAGGAAATAATTAACAGGAGAAATAAATTACAGGAGAGGAAACCAACCCATAAATTAGTTACAATAATAAAATGCTCAGGTGGTGAAATCCTACCACAGCAGTTCCCAACAGAACATGAGGTGTTCCCACTAAAAGTCATACTCTCATGGAAAATACTAAGCCTTCTGGTTTCTTTTTTTAATTAATAATACTGTTTTCTAAGGAAGTAGTTCTAAACCTCATAGGAAATAAGGTACCAAATATTTTTTTATTTTGGGAAGAAGGCCACGGGCAATACCTGAGCAGCTATTTTTGCCTTGAGATAGTTCTGATTTCCAGAGCTGTGTGATCCTCCCCTTAGGCAACACTCAGTAATTCTCACTCCCTGCCAACTCAATGCACCATTCCTGTCTGACTTCCTCATCTCTGCTGACCTGCCATTGGCTCCTGCACCTTTCAGCATTATCTCAGACACTCTTATACCTTCTTGCTCATTTTACACCAGTGAAACAGAAGAAAACAGTAAAAACCAGTAATGATGGGTTCAAGAAAAAATACAGTAATTCCATTTTCTGACATTTTTTCCATTAAGGCTAATGCAAAACAGGCTACACATCAGAAATGCTTTGTCATGAGAGTGCTCATCTATTACCTGCCTTCCCTCTGGAGCCTGGGCTTAACACAATCAGTCCTTCCCTGACAAGCTGGGGACTGGATCTGAGACACTGGACATCACTGATTTCACAGGCTCCTTGTGCTTTTTCAAAACTTCATCTTCAGTATGTACTTGAGAAAGACACAAATCATATGCAGTAACCTTGAGCTATGCTGTGGTATTGTTTGATAGAAAACAGAAATATGAGTAAATAAAACCAACCAAAAAAACCAAATGAAACACAAACTGGAACAATTTGCAGAGACAAACTAGCTGCACTGCCACTACCTGTAAGCCTCAATTTAGGCTTACAAAAAGGGAAAAAAATTGGCTTTGCAGCCTTTCTGTACATTTTTATGGGCAAGAATAAACATAGTCTCTTAAGGATGACAGCTGAGGAGACTAGATACGAAATAAAAATGCCACTCTCTTAAAAGAAGCCTCAAGTTGGTGTGGTCCATGTGACTATGGTAGCCAAATCTGGCTCCAGGGCAATAACCATTTGTCCTCACTGGACAAGAGCAGGTATTTCTGCAAGTGACTGGCTGCTCTGGGGCTGAAAAACGCCCTGAACAGGGGCTGGGAACTAACTCAGGAAGAGAACCTGGAGGCTCCCTGCTGCTCAGCTTCCCCCTCCTTGGTCAAAGCAGGTGACCCTTTGGGAGGCTGCTCCAGCCACTCCCCAGCTGTGGTGCCACCAACATCTGGCAGGAGCTGCTCCAGCTCCTGCTGCTCCACCTCTGCTCGCCCTGCCCAGGCACCTTCTCTCCTGTCACACAGTCCCGTCTCCAGCACCACGGGCAGGGGGAGCTGCTTTAGCCAGTGCAGGGCTCTCCAGTGTGGGAGGAGAGCCCTCTGTGCACCCACAGACACGACCTGAGATTCCTCACTGACTTTATCAGCACTGAGCACCCCCAGCTCCGAAGGGCTGGGCCATCACCAGCTGCTGGGGAGATACTCTGAAAATTGCTTCCATTCCTGAACACCAGAAATGCCCTGCAATAAACTGTAAACCACTCATAACTGTTATATTATAACCTGGAATATAAGTATATTCTTCTCTCTCTACCTATCCTGTTATTTTCATGCCACTATTAGAGAGCTATCTTCTGTTCCACTGGATTTTAATATTTATAGTAATTAGTGCAAAAATAAATATTTCTCTTCAAACAAGTTTTCTCTTCTGGATCAAAAGGTGAATGCACATCTAATACTATACAAAATAAATATTACACAGGGTATGGAATATGGAGTGCAGATTACAAGCTGTAAACAGACACTGCTTTGAAAAATGCTTTCCAGGACTGACTCTGGGATGTAGGATTAGCATCATCTCTTACTTCAGAAATGGCAACTTCTGTTTGCAAAATCACTTTCTATAAAAAGACTTACAGAGCCTCAACTCCTTTTCAGTAGATGTAGGGTACTGGCATCAAGGCATTTACAGATGCTGAAGATTTTTCAAATGATGGAATTCAAGATGTTCTTGCAACTCTAAGCATGGTTTATAAAAGTGAACTCAAAGGCTTACAGCTTTTTATTCCAAGTACTGGGGAAAATCCAAGAACATGGCACTTGTGCTACGTAATATACATTACTCCTATAATTTGATGAGGAATGTTTTTCCTCATGCAGCAAAGTTCAACTGCATCTCATCAGTTCTTATCTAGGTCTGACGGTATTTTTTTCTCCTGCTGAAAGAAGTCTTTCAGCATTATATTCACCCCCAAAAAAAACCCCATACAATACCATACAGTGCAAAATGAAACAAAAAAGATCCTTCTTGCCTAGAACTATTCCACATCTCACTGATGTTAATAAGGATTTTTCTTTCTAAATCTAAGAACAGTTATGTGCAACAAATTGAGTAAAGCTTAGCACTGTCTTATTTGGAAATCCACTTTTGTTTCCAGCAAGGTGTTCTCCATAGTGCAGTGTAAAGAATGGGTTTCATGTACTGCTGAAGCCCAATGGGAGTTTTAAGTTTTGCTTCAAAAGCAGCCAATTGCACAGAGAGGTAAGTGGGGAAAAAAAACCCCACAGTTTTTTCCATACTGCAGAGAAACCTTGAGAAAACATATTTGTAATAAACATGGCCGCATCACCATGCTTCATCTGCCATACAGAAGAGAAATTATACTGACAGGAAAATGGAAATCACTTAACTGACAAAGAAAAATCAAGGCAGAAGAGGGTCTATATATTGAGAAGTCTTTTCTATAATACAACAGACCCACCACCTACATTTCACTTCTTGTAGAACTTGTGCCATCTCACCAGATATATCCATGATTCCAATTTTAATGAAGGAGGCAGCCTTAGGCTTCAGATTCTCTCTTCTTCTTTCCATCCTCTCCTAAATCACTGTCTTCTGACTGGCTGCTGCTCAGGACTACGAACTGTCCCTCTCCACTGCTCTGGTTGGATCTGCTGGAAGCAGCTATCAACCGGCTCTGCTCCTCCAAGTCCTGATTGGAGGAGAGGGGGAGAATATTACCCTTAAAGCCATCAGGAATTGACACAGGATGTCATTATTATGATTTCTAAACTACCAGACTATCAGTGGACAGCTTTGTGGAGAGAGAATTAAAAGACTGAATAGGAAACCAAAACATTCACCTTTCAGTAGCTGCATTATCAGAACTGCTGCCACAAGAACACAGCTGCACCTCCAGCCCAGCAGGCCAGAAAAACCATCCTCAAATGAAATTACTTTGGGCCTGTGATAGGTGTTCCTTCGATCACTGCTCTTTAAGTATTCCTATAAAGATGTTTTTTTTTCATTTATCTCCTCAAAGAGTTAGTTTTAAAAACTACTATACAAAAATATACAAAATCTGCACAGGAAATACTTAGGATAATTAATTTCATAATGCTCTTCAAACTTACACTAAAGAGTATGATAGTGAAGCAAAAGAGAGGAAGTAGAAAAGAACTAATACTAAGAAAAAATGAGGAAATGTACCTTTTCAATTTGCTTTTGTTTATTCAGTTCTTGTTGTTGTTTCTCTTTGACTCTCTCTATTTCTTTCTGCTTTTCTGATGCTTTTCGATCCTAAAGGTCAAAAATGAAAATAAAGTAAGTAACAACCTGAGATATTTGACACACTACTGATTGATACAAGCTTGCTCAAGACTGTGACATTACAGTTAGTCTTCTTTTAAAGAACTGTTAGGGTTGTTAAAGGTAGAAAGCTGAATCCTATATTGAATATTGTTCCACAGCAGACATTGGTCAGTCTTTCTATTTGAGTTTAAATTCTGGGAAACAAATCACTTGAAATACACAACAGTATTACTGCATTTTTAAGTATCTTGCAAATATGTTCTATTACACATATTAAATATAGCCTCTTCCTTCCATTCACAAGTAATTATAAGAACAGACTCTTACCAGTTCTGCATGAAAAGCTATCTGTTTGGCCAGTCCAACAGAATCACAAATCTAAACACAAAACAGACAAGAAATAATATAAAAAGGCTAATCAAAATACCTTTAAAATTAAGCCAGCATCCCAAATTAGATATAACAGCATATTAAAGCACATACAGGTACTTAAACTGACAGGTCTTACTGTTTTTCAGTACATAAACAAAAATCCCTTTGACAGCTTGAATGGATCAAACATCCTGGCATCCATGTCAGATTCAAAACCGATACAAGTTCCAACCATCAGCAATACCTTTTCCCCTTCATTATTTGACTCAAATATATAGCAGATGGAAGTCTGGCGGCTCTCAGCTCTCCCTCCTGAGGTTCTAAGCACAAATCCAAAGAGGCGCTTATTCTCCTGGTGTGTAGCATAGAGAACTACACTGGGCAAAGGGAACTGCCAAGAGGATCAAACGGGGACAAGATTAAAACTGAGTCCAAATATTTTCTCGATGACGTTTCAGCATATTGCACATTCGTTACCTTCAATATCATAAACGCACAATCACAGCACAAGAAGTTACAACCTGACCAAACATGTAATTACAAAACACAAAGAGTAGATTAGACAGCAAAGATTAAATTACTCAAGACAGGCAAACTTCTAAAAACACATTGCAGGTAAGAAATGGGGACCAATTTGCAGTGTAAGTCAGTCATCTTCCTAAATGTGGATACACTGCTTTTTTTTTCTTTTTTCTTTTGTTTGTTTTTTTTCCCCCCACATTTGGGACTAAGCTTACAATATTAAGTGCCAGGTAAAGGCACTATTTCCCCAAAACCTGCCAATACCTCAACTCTCCTGAATTAGATAAGGGGAAAAAAAAAAAACTAACATGACTCCAGCCTTTATGTTCTCTCTTTACTGTTTTACTCTCTCAGACGACAGGGGTAGGGGGTCTCAAAAGCCAAACTGATCTGTTGAAGTAACACCCCTTAAACTTGATTAGCAGGTGGTTTTCTCTCTATTTTTACATGTCTGCGTTAGTCTCCTAATTTCAGTGGAAATTTGGCTGAAAATCTCATGCTATCAGTGATTTTAATAATACTATTTTTAAAGCAGAAGAATTGCATTGCTGGGTATTTATTTTAAAATGTAAAGTTACTTACTCGCAGTCTTGTGACTTGTGTCTGGGGATCAATTAACCTAAAAATTTGGTTTTAAAGACAAACCAGAAAGTAAATTTTACCAAAGTGAAAGATCATTCTGTAAATAAACATTAGTAGAAGTCAGGAAGCAAACTTACTTTAAACAGTCACAGGTGACTAACAAATGTGACTCTGTCATCCTGAAAACATTATGGATGGCACGAGCTGCCAGGATTTGACGCATTGTTTCATAAACAACATCTGGACTTTCATCAGACTTCACTTCCATAGAGCCAAGAAATCTTACAATAAATAACTGATGGAGAATTGAATCTAAGAAAAAAGAAGTAGTGAATAAAATAAACTCCATTTTGGATTTCCCATTCAAAACCAAAGCTGGACTGCAGTCAGGAAAACTCCAAACTTCTCCTAACTTGGACCAATTGCTCATACTCAACTAGAGGTGCAGTTACTAAACAGCACATCACACCACACATCTTTTCATTTGGTTTAGTGAAAACAAAAAATGCAATGACTTCTTTTTACATGAGTCTTTCAGACAGTAGTATCATTTTTAGCTCAACTGGTCAACACATTGCAATGTAATCAAGCATTCTAAAACTGGTGTTAAATTAGAAGAGAGAAACTAGAGATGAAAACAGAAAATTAATTTTAAATTCTAATTTTATTTTGCATTGAAATAAAATTGTTGTTTTACCTTCTGTTTCAGATTTTGAGCCTCCAGATTCACCAAAAGGATTTGTGCGTCTATTAAAAAATGAAAACATTAAACCAGGAGTCAGATTACAGGAACAACTCATGGATAAATGTAGTAGTCTCATGCTGTGTCAAATATCAACATGTAGGGAGTTCACAAACTTGTGATCTGGAGGAATATTAATCTGGAGTACACAAGGACAGGCAGTTAAATCAGGAGTGAGACACAAATTGCTGTATTTGAGGGCCCCCATGATGGGACAAATACCAGGTATTATTGTCCTATTGCTGCCATAGAAAGCTTTGCTCACATGGTATTTTTTTTTCATATTTGAATTAAGCCCGAATCGAAACCTTGTTAGTATTTGGAAAGGTGTAGTTTTAGGGGATGAAACTTCACAGAACAGCTTCAGGAAGCACAGCCAAAACCCGGTCCTTACAGCACTCCGCAGGAGCACCCACTTCTCATCACTGTCTCAAGGTGTTGAGTTACTTACTGAAGAGAAGTCACTGGGTTTGTTCAAATGCAGCTTTCTGAAAACATCACTGGGGTTTTACTCCTAGAGGGTTCAAGAGAAATGTGGCTATTTGTGGCTCTCAAAGGCAGAACTGCTATTGGTTACAAAGAGAAGTGAAAATACTCTAGGCTTCCAAGTCTACATTTTTCAAAAGCAGTGAAGTAATGCTGAAAAGAGCACAGGAAATGCGGACATTGTATTTAAAACTTGTAAAGAGGAAATCACCCTTTCTCTTTGGCTAACTGGCAGCTGAAAAGCTACTGGCAAAGGTTCAATAAAATTCAAATTAGGTTTTATACGGGAGTAAAGAGGGTGTGACCTCTCAATAGTATTCTAAAAGTAAATTTCAGGACTAAGAGGAAAAAAAATTGTTCAGTTCAATGTCGGACTCACTGCCAGCTCTATTTTATCAGTTACCTTATCAAAAATATTTTTAACTAAGAGATGTCTGTTTTAAAGTAATAAAATATTCTAAATAAAAGTCTGAAGTCGAGCTGGTTTAGATAAAATGGATTCTATCAAGAACAATCCCCTTAAATGCTGGTTAAATATACTACAGGCAAATTCCTTCTATCAGCATCTTCTATTGCTCACAATTTTATCATTTAGGGATAAACTGGAACAGTAAATACAAAATCTCACAGGATTTCTCAAAAGGCAAAAATAAAATTTAAATACATGTCATCAGTATCAGAAACCAAGGAAAGTATTTTTATTTTTTATAACTAATATTTTAAAGCTTATCTGTACAAACACTGCAGGGATTTATTGAAAGTTATGGTAAATCGAAAATGCTGAGCACAACTCTATCACCTCTGCTGCAAAAATATGATTTTCTAGAATAGAATTATAACTGATGACATTAACTTAGGTAAAGTATTGAACTTTCCACTTCCTGGAATACAGTTCAAGTCTATTTTAGATCAATACATTCTTAAGGATCTAGTGAGCCACCTACTCCTGCTATACCAAACAACAACAAGAAAAAACTGTCCAAAAAAAGAGTCAAATATGTATCATTTTAATGCTTAGAGATCTGTAAGATGCAACTGAAAATTCAAATATTTTTCTAGAGGGCAGGGGGACAGAACACATTATTGTGACTACAGTCATACATTTCAGCTCTTTGGCTTTTTGTTGTTGTTGTTGTTAAGAGCAGCTGGATCTGCAAATACGTTTTCTTAGTATCTGAATTTTGTAGATATAGTTTCAGAAATGCAGTGCAGATTTACAGGCCTCAGGTTTGTAATAAATCTCCCACTCAAAAATAATAACAAGTAGGAGAAAATGCTTTTATGTTTTGGGTTGAACTCTTAGATAATTTTAACTTGTCTGTATAGATGGAACACTCTAGAAGCCTAGATCATTTTCACTCACCTTTCAGGTTAAGAAGTGTGTCATCGTATGCCATCATCACCTGGAGGCAGGGCTACCAAATTTCTCTTGAGTTTCCAAGAGGAAATAACCCAAGCTGCTGGGTGAGCAAGCAATAGGAAAGGAAAATACTTTGTGAAACCAAAATATTAAAATAAATTAATAAATAAAAGCATTGGCTGTTAAAGCAAGGAGAGCTGCTGCAAAACAGAAAACTACACCCTGACTCCAGTGCATGTAATTAAGCCTTTTTTAACAAATCCATGTAACAATTAGATAAATTGTTTTCCTTCACTGGCCACTGCACATTTTGTGAGATGAGACAGGGAGAAGTCAATGTGTGTTTTGGAGCTGCAGCTTAAACACGGTTTGGTTGTTCTGAATTAGTAACATGAACTTCAGGAATTTTTTCCTTCTCTCTGCATTTCCTACCTGCCCGACTGCCCTGAAGATTTTGCTTGGCCAGGCAGATCTTCACTAACTGGAGATATTATGTCAAACTGTATGGGAGTGTCGGGGGCAACAAGTGAATCCAAGGAAAGTGCTGACAAAGCTGCCGAGTCAGATCCCAGGGACCCTGTGCTGCTGGTACGAGCTGCAGGAGGACGAGATTGTCTACAACAAAAGCAAAAAATCAGAATGAGGGTGTCTGAGCTCACCTTACTTGACAGTAAGTTAAACCACAGAGGAGATGAATGCAATATTCTAGAATTTAGATGTAAAACAAAACAAAAACTAAAAACCTGCAGATCAGGGTACAGTAAACAAAAACAGAGTCTATGTTGGGATCTAATTTAAGCAAGTTAAAGTTACTACTTGTATAAACACCTGCATCAGATTGTTTTAACATCAATATATAATCAATGCAACCTGAGGTCTGCTTCCAGGAGTTGGACACAGTAAGAAAAATCTCATTATGAAATCACACAACAAACCAGACATAGGATGCAACCAAAGCTGGCACCCAGCTGGCACCGGGATTACTTGGAGCAATGGATGCTGAACAGCCCTAAGGTGGTGAGTGCAGGAAATGTTCCTTGAGCCTATAAAAGGTTTAGTTCTGAACATAGAAAGTTCTGTATGTTTGTTTGGGTTTTTTTTCCCCCCTAGAACTTTGTCCAGGATTCTCTTTATAGCTGTGCTCTAGTCATGAACTTACACAGCTGGCCTCATGCTCTCGTGCCTCTGCTGAAAGGAGGGAGATGGAGTGACAGCCTCCAGAGCCGACTGATTGACACGGGCAGCAATTTCCTGCAGGGCAGAGGTGGGAAAAGTAACTGAGAACATGTTCCTCAAAACAAGCTTTCAGATTTTAGTTTTATTTATATGCAATTGACAGAAGTTGCAATCCCAACCCTTTGTGAGAATCTTGCATTCTTAAATTTTCACTACACAGCAGCAGTAAAGCAGCAGATTTTGTTGGGCCAATTTCCCTATTTTAGCAAGTAAAAGTCACTATATGAGTTTGTGTCAATATGAATTTACAATATAAATATAAATGTAAACCATAAAAATAGCATTAATTTACCTACCAAATTCTCCAAGTGAAAAAAAATTATCTGCTTCTAAAGTTTTTCCTACATGCCAAATAACTCTCTATGAAGTAAAAATGTTTTTTCCACAAAATTGCTACTCTCATAAGATTCATATCCATAAGATTGTCAGTTCCCTCTAGCAGAAATTAAATGCATCCATCTGAATACTTGTGCTATTACTTTTTAAAAGAGCACCATATACAAATACAGGATCTTGAAGATGCAAAAGCTACACCAAACATAAAGGTCATGTATTTTTAATGCTTTCTATAAAAGCATTTAGATGAAAGAGACAGGGGACTCTATGCATTCATGCCATGAAAAGCTTCACATTAGACATGTAGGAAGTACTTGGCTTAATTCTGTGCTATTCAATTAGATCCAGATGATCTCTTTAATTTTATATAATTACATCTTATCATATTACTGATAACTATAAATTTTAATAAAGTTACCTCAGGGTTTTCACTTAGATATATCTGTTTAGATATGTTGTTTATGGTGCATATCCACTGAAAAAGAGAAAGAAAAAAGAAAATCGGTTTCTCTTTTTTTTTTAACACAAATTAAATTCCTGAGTTGACTAGTTTCAGTACTTTCTACTTTCTTCATAATTTCAGGGAACCAAATATTCTGCACACCCAGTTTGTCATTAAATTCACTACTATCTGCATACTGCACTTTGCAATATCAGATCTTACCTGAAAAAATTATTTTAGTCACACTAAAGAACAAAACTGAAGAAAACTCACAACTCTAAGGAATTTAAAAAATAATTAGACTTCTCTGGACTCCATTACTCTGTTCTGAGACGACACTGTTTCCTCAAGACATTATAAAGATTCAGTCTGACTTTTGTGGAATTTGCTCATTTCTTGCATCTGCAAGCTAGAGTCTGTTTTCTCCCTCTGCTCTGGAAAACCACCTGCTCCTGTTCCTGGCTTTTCAACTCTTCTCTGCAGGAGAAAACTAACTGGAACACATCCAGCTGTGGCTACAAATACATTTTGCTTCTGCAACAGAAACTCACTGGGCCCCATGTGAACCTTCTATGAGCTTACCTCTTCATAGTCTTTTTTACTTTCTGCCTGTAAGATTGAAGACCTGAAAGAGGAGAATGGAAAAGATGATTTTGCCTATTTAAAATGTCTTACAAATACATTCAGCAAGCAAACTCCAATTTCATCTTTGTACCCTGAACAGGAAGTTACAACAGGCTGAGCATTCTGTGTACGTGCTGAGTCAACATTTAACTGGGGAAGGGAGGAACCTGTGCTTTTACTTCAACTGAAAGCAGAAAAAGAACACAGTTCTCATTGTGCCCATGTAATACTTAAGTACTCACAAAATGCAATAATATATGATTCTGAACTGATTATCACAATCTTATTCTGAAATACCACTCAAGCTACATTATGGAGCTTACAAACAAAAATCCAGACATCAAAGTTAAAAGAGTATCCCAGATTCTGCTTCTAAACATCCACAAAATATATCAAGCTATAATCTGACTGAAGGCAGACCAGCTTTCTTTTCTTAATTAGGGAGTCCAGCATTACTTACAGGTAACAGCAAAGTAAGACCACTTACTTTTTGCCATCAAAAGATGTTATCTGGAAACAGTACCGTCTGTCTTCACAGTCCACAGCCATCACAGAACAATTGTCTATGTCCATGACAAGTCCCCCAGCTACATCACCTCTGGCCTGGCTCATCAGATTTCCACCCTGGGTGAAGTAAAACTGCCTCTCCCAACTGGAAGACACCAGCCCTGTCTTACTGAAAGATAAGAAGAGGTCCTCAGTTAGAGGATTAGGAGTTTAGCTGAGCTGAAAGTCGCTTGGAACAAACCATTCCCCAGTGAATGTTTTAGGTCAGTGTTACAGCTAAATTAATTCCCTCTGCACCAACTGCTGTTTTTTTCATGCTAAACCTATTGCTGGGCAATGAATGCATAAAATAATAATAATTGCTTTCTTAACTTATGTGGAACAATTAAGAATAAAAAGGCATAAGTACTTCAGTTTTGATGATCAGCTTTCACGGTACAGCTTTACACAATATGTATATTCAAATTCTATGCATTACCAATACAATTGCTAAGACCTCTGAACTCTGCACTTGCATTGGCAAGACTAAGTTTTGGAGAACTCTGTGTTAAGAACTAGCTTAGTCATGCGGATAACTCAATTTTCCAAGTATTTTGTACCATTCAACAAGATTTCCAAAATTTTGCTTAGAGCATGTTGGGGTATTTTGTTGTTTGTTGGGAGTTTTTTGGGGTGATTTTTTGGTAAGTTTTCCCCACACCCCCTCAGAATAACAGAAAAGGAGCAATCTGAAACCAAAACTCAATACTTGCAGTTTAGCCTCCCTTTTTTGCTCGGATACTCTTGGATATTAACTGCTGCTATTGTGTTCTACTACAGAAACTCATGCCTCATTCAGTGAGTATTTAACTCTTATTGTAAGACTAATCTCCTTTTTTTTTAATTCTTTAATTAAAATTCCTTAATTATATCAATTACAGAAAAAAAATAAGAGTGTTACAATTTATTTTTAATAACTCTGACAAACAGCTGCCAGACTTCCCTAAAGCCACAGCTCCTTCCCATGGACAACAGGCTGCTGCTGCTGCATGAAATCCAGAAGCTCATTCAAAGGGGACTTTAGTTAAGAGAGAATGTTTTGCCTTGTTTATATCAAACTTAAGATGTTTTATTAATAACTTGAATCCCAAAACTTTGATACTTATTGAACAATCCTGATAGATGGAATGTTGTTACTTTCCTGTTACAATGCAGGGAAATCACACTCTCATAAACTTTTTATTTTTTAATGTTCCAATTCAGGCAAAATTAGACTAAAATGAGAATAACTATGCTTTTCATCCAAATGACACTATGTCAGTGTAACAATGAATTTAGTACTAATTAGATGAAGTCCAAAGACAGAAACAGAACAGCTCCCATGTGACTTATGCAACTAAGAATGTAAAATCAGCATAGATAATACCAACATGTCTTGAAGTTTTTCTGGCATTCCTTTCCCAAAATTAAATATTCTGGACTTTTTAAGTAACAAGTTAGTCTTACTTTCTTGCATTGAGATAGCCAGCTTTCCGTGTTAGATTTCTGTGAACAGGAAATTTTGTAGGATCAGGATCAGGCAAATAGAGTGGATCACTCGCTACTTCCAGGTCCTCTATGGTTTGTTGCATGTTTTCTACTTCACAATCCATTTCCCTGCGAACACTAAGAAAAATAATATGTTATTAACAAAGAGAATTTATTAATAAGTAGAAACAAAAAATAATTGGCTTGATAGAAGTTCAAAATTCAACAAAACCAACTTACTTTTGTACACTTGTGCCAATATTGGTCAAAAATTCTTCCAGTTGCTCAGTAAGATTTTCTGAACCCATTTTAAAAAAGCTTATCTTAAAAAAAAAAGAGAGAAGGGAGAATTTAGTCACTAATAAAACTACATTAACAATTGATGAAGTCATAAGATGTTTAAGTTTCTCAGAGAAATCTGTTTTCATCTCTCATTCCCAGCAAAGCCCAATGAAGTTTAGCCATCAGAAATCTCAGAATAGGAAGCCACAGGGGATGGCCCTGCCCTTCCATTCTCAGCTCCAGCAAAAAGCTGCACCTGAACAACAGGTTGCACCATCTCCTTTGTTCCACAAAACATGCAGAGCTTGGTTCTTAAATCCAAGCTGCAAAGTTTCAAACAGCAGCAACAATTCTTGCCTTTGGGAAGCTTTCAGACTGTGCAGAAGTTACTTTTTACCTGGGTCACTGTGGCAGGGCCAGATGCTGGAAAGTCTGACTTGTAAAAAAAAAAAACCTATACTTGATGACATACTTCTGAAAATACCAATTAAGTCTCTCCAAAGAACTTCATCATGGTTCTATTTTCTGTTGCACCTGTCCTCAAATAAACCAATCATGAACTTGTTTATATTAAGCAAAAACAAGCCAGAAAGTTTTTTAGCATTCCAGTCTTTTCACACCCTTAATTGAAAACAGTAGTGATGTGACTTTTGATGATTAAGCCATTTCAGAAGAGCTGCCGTAGGAATGAGGGTAACCTAGAAGGTACATTTCCACAGGGACTTGCCTGCATGAAAGTTCTAATCAGCTCTTCCCATCAGCAGAATCAAGTACATGGCAATGAAAATTTATGCAGTGTATCAAATTCAGCCACCTGGGTTTCAGGCTAGAATTAACCTTTCTATTTGTCACCAGACGCTCCTAAAAGATTCTCTGATGGGAGTGAGGGCATATCATGATGATGAGATTCATGCAGGGATCAGGCCATGACCAGTGCTGTTCACAGCAGCAGCTGTGGCAGCTACAGGGAATGGATGGGGTGGGTCTTTTCTCCATTTCCTTCCTTGGACTGCAGAAGTGTACAGAAATCTACTGCAAGACAATCAACCTTCATGAAGTACTTTTACATCTTCTTTCAGACCTATAGTTTTCCCAATCTGAAATTACCTGAGCTTGCATGTATCCTAGCAAGGGTTCTAGCAGGGATATTTTCTTTTTGTACTGGAGAGTATTTAATGCACAGAAATAATGCATCATAGTCTGATGCTGCTTTTTCCTGGAAGTATATACATCTTCTGTAACTTCAGCCTTGATCTGAAGAGACACAGACAGGAGAGGGGAAAGAAAGCAATGTTTGAGACTTGGCATTGATCACATGTCTTCTGAACAGCTTTATAGCCAGCAAGGAAAAAAACACAGTCATGTTCTGCCCTCTATCACCAGCTACTGCGTACTTTCCTCTGCAACTCTGCTGCTCTGATTTATACATGAGATACATGAAAAACAAATACAGCATTCTTTTCTGCATGGAAAGCATGGTTATTTCCTCACAAAGCCAAACTGAATATGGCATCACGATGTTAATCTTAAAGCACTGTCAATTTATAAGACAGGCATGTATTGGAGAACCTGTGTTTCTGTCTAGGCTGCTAAAACATAAACTATCAAATGTCAGGTGGAATCTGCCATACACTGTCTTGCATCATAAATATATATAAGATGAAAATTATTTCTTATCTTCTCTAAAAACCTTTACATTAACTATTTTGTTTTACAAACCTTTTCATTTTCCCTTCTCTTTGACAACCGACTGTATCTGGTAATGGCAGCATCATGGTCTGCAATCAAGAGAGAATTTATGATCATTTTGATAAATTAATGACTTACGAAACAGAGCAGAAAACCTTTTATATCACTGTGCTGCACAGACAAACAAATGCAAAGTTCTGTCATATTAACACCCCCAGGAATTGCTCTGGTCTGTTTATAATCAATTCACTGCTACAAATACTTGGGCTGAAGAAACACTCCAACCAGACTCAAATGTTGCCAAATTGTTAGAAATTTCCCTAAACATCTACTATTCTTCAAAAACAGAAACATTCTGTAAATAGAAACAATACATTATGAAAACCTCTATCTAATTATTTTTGCTGCTAAAGTAATGAAGCAATTTACACTGAGAGAAGTAGAATCCTTACTTAAATAATAAGTTCTCTACAAGGATATAGTAGAGTTTAAAAAATAACTTCTGATGACAGGGAAGTGAACTATGAGACTCATTTGGGGGAGGTAAAATTTGTTTGTTCATCCAGTCCTGACTTCAGTAAGTGAGCTAGCACCTTACTATCATAATCCCACATTATTTCATAACCACATATACACTTTAAGTATTGTGAAAAAACCTGTCAATTTGCCTTAATGCTTCAGTCCACAAAGCAGGGATTTACATGTGAACTAAGGAAAGTTGAGTGCCTAAGTATCACTGAAAAAAAAAAAAAAAATCACATCTTAATTAGTCACCTTAAGGCCTACAGGCTTAACTCCACTAGTTTTCTGAATAAACAATCTACAATAATACCACTGTCTTGTAATATATGTAAGATTAAATATTTTACACTTACCATTGCTTGCAATTTGGAAAACTTCTTTTAGAGTTAGTATCTCTACAAAACAACATAAATTAAATAAGTTGTTAATAACATAACAGTCATATATTAAGGTTTCTCATGTAATGTTTAACCCCTGAGCAGTTGTAGTTAACACCTTGTACCATATACTGAGGTAGGCACTATAGGGCCAGGCAAGTCTGCTCCTAGTTGGGGCCTGGGGATCATTTCTGGGGCTGGCTCCAAAAAAAGTACAGTACTGTAAGAATGTAAGGAGGAACTTCTTTTCAGAAGTCTGTGAAAGACATCATCAAGACAAATGTGCCACCAGCCCAAGTTCTGGTCTGAGCTGGGGAAGTGAAAGCACAGGAGATGGGAAGTACCAAACCCAGAAACACTTTGTGATTCCTCCTCCCTACCATGAATCATGTTTAGCTGGTTATTTAGGCTCACTGTGTCAGGGAACTGAAGCAGCACAACACCTTACACCTGTTCTGATCCTGACTGAGCTTTGTGTCATGTTACATCATAAACAAGCAGAGAGCTGTATGGCAGAGCACATAAAAAAAGCATGGAAAAGCTGTACAGGAAATGCCTATGAAGTCCATAAAGAAGTGTGGTGTCATTACACACGACACTAAAAAATGAAAAACTTCCAGTGGGAAAACTTATTTTGTGATTATTGCCTCAGAGATGCTGCTTCAGTAAGTACTAATAGGAGATTTTTCCAGGTTCTGAGGAGTAATATTCATGATCCCTTGCTCAAAAAGCATAATCTATTTAATCCATAATTTTGCAGTAAACTATTGCCAAAGAAGTATTTTTCAAGATTCATAAAAAGTTAGAAGACTTATGAAAGACTTGTAATTTTAATTTCAATTTAGACTTAAAACATTCATGCACTAGGTATACCCACTCTAGAATTTTCACAAACAGGGATATTGAAATTATTTTGCCACACCAGTCTAATTCACTCCAGCATCTTTATTTTTTTAAACCAGGCAGAATAAGACACTATTACTACAAAAATAAGAAGCTGGAAGCACCTTATGCCTGCACATAAGAAGTGACCTGTACTAACAGCAGGGTAGAAGAACCATGTCACTAACTCTTAATATAGTAAGTACTACAACCTTGGCACTTTACCCTTTGAGTTTAGTCCAGCAATCACACTGATGTCAATGGTATTATAATATATACAAATATTTCCTGAAAATTCAAATTACCTGAAAATTATTCTTTCCTAATGTTTTTCAGTAGCTGCAAAAGATTCATCTTGAATAAAAGATAAGTGCTTCCATAATGTAAGTAATATTTTTGTTGAAATAATAATAGTGTTAAGTTCTTCAACTATAATATTCTCATGAACAGAAATAACTTACTTTTTTTTTTTTTTAATGGGGAGATGCATACTTTGAGAGCTGAAAAATAAGTGGCATATTCTATTTAGTGAAACAAGAGCTATGGAGTTAAATGCCACATTACTATTGCTGCTGTTGATAAAAAGCAATATTTGGTCGAGTCCTCTACCTTTTAGATCCCTTTCTTTAAATTGGGTAATAGGAAACATCATTGCATCTGCAAGCTGAGTTGAAAGTACTGCATGGCAAGAGCTGAGCTGAAAAAGACAAGAAAAAGAAGGAAATCTTAGGAGAACAGTGCTCAGACCAAATCCAGTCATGACAGGTTGACATCAATTTCACTCAAAGATGATGTGTACAACTTTAACATAATTTTGTGCATTCCTTTTTTTTTTTAACAGCTATTTTTTTCTAGGTTCCAGATCTCACCACTAGCTATTTACAGAATACCTTTAGAGTTCAGTTTTTGTCCAAACCTTTTGAGTTTTATGCCAACTGACTGGGTCATATGCAAAGATGGCCTCATATATTCTGATGAGTAGTCAGTTTATTTCTCTAGTTTCCCTTCAGCTACCTCACAGTCCATTTTCCACAGTTTACAGAGGAAGAACAAAATGTGTTCCTCCCCTCAAAATGCTGTTTAAATAGCCCTAAAAGTGAGGAATGGGATCAGAACAAAAATCCTGATTCAGCAATTAATGGAGCTCAGTTGTCTGTCCTGAGAGTCAGTCTTTACCACAGAGAGCAGGAGGCTCCTTTGTCAATCAGGTACCTAAAATCAGGCAATACAAATACCCTCATGAAAACAGTCACCAGCTGCCACTGTGGAATGTCTCTGGCTGAATCTGCACTAAGTTGAACCACATTCTTTCTCAACAACGTATCCTCATTTTGCTGAATTCATTCTTTATCTTCAGGTTACATAACTCTGAATAGATGCTGTGATATACAATTAAGTGTTACCTTGTTGACAAATGACTATCATTTCTGTACCTCCTGTCTTAAAGAAGGCTGGAGTAACAAAAAAAGTTAAAGTCTATACATGACAACCTTAGCAAAGCAAATAGAAGCACTTGCCTCATCAATCACTTTTGCAAACTGCTGCAGAGTGGAAGTCATGACTTCATCATCTCCCCCAAGTGGAAAACGCTGAGAGAAGATTAAAAAGAATTAAGTTGTTTACAGTGTTTTCTGCCATTCACAAAACTCTATTAATCATGCCTATAAATATATTAGGTATTCCATTGTTTTAGAACATTATATAATTAAGACACACTGAAGCAGTTCACCTCATTAGATGGAGAAGGAGGACAGGGAGCAGCAGCCTCCTAAAAGAAGCAATTTGTTTTTTTTAATGTGCATCTCAGAAAAGGAGGTCCAGCATTGAAGCTGCAAACAGGGAACCCTTCATGCTACAGGTTTCCAAGGAAGAAAGTTATGAATTCCATAGTCTTTGCTTTCAGAGACAGAATTACTCTCCCAGAGTAACTTAGGGTTGTTAGTCGCAGATTGCTATGCAATCTCTTCTGTGACTAGTAAAATTAAAGCACTTAAAGGTAAACAGGTTTATAAAATAAAATAGAACCATTCTAGGCAACTCCCAAAACACTGATCCAAATGTAAAATATTTCAGAACTTACGAATATTCTTCATGGTAAGAGGAATAAACTCTGGTTTAATTGAAGNAATTCTTTTGGTAAAGGTTTGAACCACCAACTACAGCAGTTCATTTTATATGGACCAAACCTAAATACATCCTACACTGTGCTCTGGGAGATAAAAGACACGGTCCTGACCACACAAAGTAACAGTGATCTACACAGTACCTGCTTCTCATATTCCTTCAGAAGCTTTGAAGTCAGGTGAGTTGCTGCACTTAATTCATTCTGATGGGAAAAAAAGGCAAAAAACTATAATCAGTAAAGAAGTCAAGCAGTTCAAGTATATACAAACTTAAAATACAGCCATAAACTCAATTGTTCAGAAAACCACACAAAATAGATCCTGGGTTTGGCACAAAAGTGCAGTTATTTATAGATGATGAATGAAACATGAATTATATTGTGGGTAAAAAAACCATCTCCCACTTGGTACATACTATTATATACACAAAGATCATTTAGAAACACTGGGGAAATACAACAGAACTACTCAACCTGAAAACCTTTTTACTTGTCATAAGAAATTCTGTTGCAAAAGAAACCACAAGAACTTAGTCTTTACCACTCCCTTACAGAAAAACAATCATTAATTCTTATTTTATTTCACTTCTCCATTTAAAGAACTTAGACATTAAAAAACTTGTACTTCTTATAACAATTTCAAAAAAAGCAAGAGACATGAAACGTGTTCAAAAGCTTTCTAATGCATTGAAGAATTTCATGAGCACTACCTGTGCATCGTATATTCTGTGCATGGCTTGAAATAACTGATTGATGTAATTGGATATTGCAGCAGCATCTTCTTCAAAGACTCCCAGCAAAGAGCGGGTCTGCAACAATCAAACAGCCAAAACGCCAACATGGCAAGTTAGAAAAGTAGCATTTAAACCTAATGGAATTCCAGAATTAAACAGCATTGTTTCGAGTCTCAATACAAAGTTTATAAACCCTCCAACAGTGTTTACAGGATGATACCTGTTGCATGCCAAAGAATCTTACAGATATCCAAGCTCAGCCTCACTCCTACCGTCAGCCTCTCTCCAGGGTAATACGTTTTCAGAAAGGAAAGGACCAAGGGACATGGACAACTGTGGTAAAAGTTGAAGCTGTGGGTGACTACTGAACCCTCCATGGTACATCCCTAAGGGAAAGGGTAAAGATGATTGGTATTAAGCAGCATGCCAGGAATACATGGTGCTTTGGCAGTGAGATCCAAATAAAGGCTGTGGCTTTCCCATACTGTCCAACCTGCACAAATAGAGTTGCTGGCTGTGCTTGGGCCTATAATTCACATGTGCAATAACTGCCAATTCTGTATCAAAAGGTTGAGGAACAAAACACCAAATCAAAACAGACAATACAACCTACATCTGTTTGTCCTCAAGACACGTTTTCACCGGTGAAAGGATGTGAAAAGATCTGTCCTTTTGTCCTCACCTGAGCTTGTCAGTCTGTCTGTTCCTTAGCTTGTGTCACCCACAAGCCTGAGGACTCTGTCCTGTTGCACTGCCCACATCACTGATGAAAGTGCTCAACAGCATCCACCTCAGACATCAACCTCACTGTCCACCTATTAGACTTCCAAACACTGATCT
This sequence comes from Scytalopus superciliaris, assembly GCA_013400415.1. NCBI lineage: Eukaryota > Metazoa > Chordata > Aves > Passeriformes > Rhinocryptidae > Scytalopus > Scytalopus superciliaris. The sequence continues at coordinate 394,305 of VXBX01002340.1, read as the reverse complement.
CTATCTGTAACTGCACCTATTCAGCTAGTTATTCCACTCAGATCAGTCTGAATCTCTCCCTTTTGGCCAGAAGAATGTTAACAGAGACAATGTCAGAATGCTTGTGTAAGCCAAAGCGAATGATCCCCTGCTCTCCCTGTGCTGAAATGACAGGCTTGGGATGAGAAGGCAATCAGGTTGCTCAGGTATAATTTGCCCTTAAGCTTAAATGAGATGACTGACTCGGTGTTCTTGCATCCTTTTTGCACTTGGAAGCAAGATCACTCCTCAGAAGGAGGATATCGAATGGCTTCCTTCCACCAAGACAGAAACCCCACAGGGGGAAGAGCAGAGGATGTACCTCTCACTCTGCACAGGCTCCAATGGCTTTTCCTAACCTAAAACATTGGTTGGGATGCTTGGATGTAGAAACGGGGGTATTGCTTGCAAGAGCCACAACAGAAACACTTTGGTAATGTTTCAGCAAAAGGAGTGTCCTTTATTTTTAGGTTAACGCTAAAATTGATGCCCAAACAGGAAATTGAAAGAATGGTAAGTACATAATTGGTTGGGGTTTTTTCCCAAGTAACGACTGTTAAACATTTGAAATTGGAAATTCTCTTAATCTTCCCTAGTCTGAGTAATTGTAGTTTCCTCAAAGAGGAAGGGACTAATGGGACATGGGAAAAGAGTAAAAGACTGATATAAGTCTTGACACCAGGACAACCTCCCTAATGAGATCAGCAAAAAGCACGGATCACACTGCATATGATGTGGGGGAGGGAGTTGTTTTAGGAGTTCTGGCTATGTCAAAGACTTGTCTTGAAATTACTAATTAATCCATCTCCCCTTGAAGCATGAAGGTCTTTTTCAGCTACTTCTCTTTCTGCTTTTAATGACAATCAAGGAGTACAAAGTATATTATTTGACCAGTCTTTTGACATGAAATTCTTTTATTTAATTTGAATTAGATGCCTGGCTGTCTCACAACTATTATCGTACTATATAATACCTACAAAATACTTAAATATTAAAAGTATAATCAAAGAGCATAACTCAATAAATAATTTTAATGCTAGCTCTAGCTTATAAAAGAAGTGGGAAGGGGGGATAGAGGAGCAAAAAGGTGGAGAACTCAAATCTTTGCCAGGTGTGGCAACATGTGTCATCCTAATAGCCATGACTCTCCCATTAAAGGAGACAGACATGAAAGAATGCAAAACAAACAATTACATGGTACTAGAACCACTGAATTATGTACTCATGACCTTTAAACCTGAACATAAATAAACCTGATATTGTAGTTTTAAAGGAGTATCTGGATTTAAAGGAGGTTTCTGGATTATACTTACTCTTTAAAACCAAACACTGAAGAAAAAAGCATTTCTATGTTTTATGTGTTATACGTGTCAGTTATTGATGTTCAGCCTTCAAACTGACACTGTATGATACTGATGGGAAGACCTTAACCTGAAACTATAAACAAGTTACAGCCGACCATTACTTAGCAGAAAATTAGAGGAACTGTTCACTCCTATTTCTAGCAAAACTTAGCACATTTTGCATGTTCTTTAGGATGCTTTCAACCCATGTGTATGAACAGGTCAACAGGAATGTACCAGTGAGAAGGTGAACAAATAAACCACTTCATTAGAAGTCAGTGAACTGTTAAGGTCTCTGTACCATCATATGTACTGACAAGTGATACTGCAAGAGCCTGTGCTATCCAGTCTTTGGCTTTTTTGTTGCGCAGTGCTTTGGGAATGCAAATCAGCCTGAGCAGAAACTCTCTTTAAATATACACTGATTATGTGTGTAATACGTATCCTAAGTTAATACTTAAATTGCTCTGCTTTGCATAGCAAAAGACTATGTAAACTCGGCATTTGATTAAGGCCTGACAAGTTAGATTTTTATCCTGTGACACCAGGAAGCGAATGGGATTTGAAATTCTAGAAAAGCCTTTCCTTCCTTCAGACACAGACTAAGTTTGATAAGATGTTTATGTACCTACAGTCTGTGTCTGGAATGTGTCTAAACTCTGGGCCATAGTTCAGCACTAAGCAGTGACACAGGCTGATGAGCTTTTTCAATACTGCAGTATCAACACATCAGTCATGGTGCCTCCTCAAAGGAGGGTTCTGCTTTCTTCAAGCAACAGTTGTTGCCTTTCCACTGAAGTGATTTTAAAGTAACAGAAATGGACTCATTTAACAGAAAGCTACAGAATCTTTGCTATGTTCTCTTAAGAGGTAGTTGCTGAAATTGACCTGAAATATTAGATTGACTGAAAGAGGTAAAATTTTCTACCTAAAATAGAAGTCTATACCAGCAAATCCAATTGTTTAAGCACATCAAACTCATTGGGCTAAATTAGGCTTTCTAGTCTATATCACAAATAACCTCCAAAGATTCTAGAATTTACAGTTATGTTCCAATAAATTATGTTCCTTTTTTGCATGTGCTTCCCAAATGCCCTCACACGAGCCTAAGTTTATCTTACATCTGACATTTCCTATAAATACAAGTCGTTCTGACTTCCTTATACTGAGAACAGATCTACAAGAGGTAATTTTTTTTTAAATCACTATTTTTATAACCCTTTCAAAAACGTTTCCTCTTCATGAGATGACACCACATTTAGTCCCTGGTCCAGAGGCCACACTACAGGGCAGATCTCGTCTCACGTGTAGTATTTCAGCTATTTGGGGCACTGTCCTTGGGACAGCAACAATTCCCTTTCTGCACAGCCTTCTATTGCCTTTTCTAAGTCATTCCTCCCCTTGATGTAAAATTGTTAAAGTGACAATCATTTTAAGGGCTTAAAGTTCCCTATTAAGCCAGTGAAAGTTTTTCTTCCTACAGCCGAGGAATCCAAACCACAAACACAGATGCCAGACGCCTTCCACACCGTGTAAACCACGCATCAGAGCGAGCATCCTAACTCAAAAGGCTGCAGTAGACGAAAATATCCTGCAAACTTTTTTTCCCCCACCTCTAAGGAGGGCAGTACAAGTTCCTGCTGCCGCTGCCAGCGAGATAAACCAGCGCACCTGAGCCGAGGCTTGGCTGCTGTGGAGGGAGCTGGCACCGCACTGCGGGGCCCCGCTGACAAAGGGCCGGGGCAATTACAGGCCCGGGGCTCCCTGTGCTCCGCAACACCTCCCCGGGCACCTGCTCTCACGCGTCTATGGCACCTTCACGCCGCTTCCGTCAGAGACAAGGGCAGGGAACACCGTCTTAAGAAGCGAATGCGGGTTTTGCCATCGCGAAGTGCCCGAAACCACCGCGGAGCGCGGGGGCGGGGGCAGGAGCGGGGCCGGCGGTGCTGCAGCACGCGCAGCGCCCGGCCCGGCCCCCGCACAGCGAG